>BJCM01085722.1:0-16093 GCA_018326385.1 Flaveria bidentis
CACCAGGGATTAAGTCAATCTTGAACTCAACTTCTCGCACGGGAGGTAGTCCCTTAAGATCCTCGGGAAAAACCTCGGGAAAGTCCCGCACGACAGGAATGTCTTTCAGTTCCTTACCCTTGGCTTTCATATTAACTACATATGCCATGAAAGCCATGTAGTTTTTATTTAAGGACTTGCGGGCCTTGATGCAAGACATAAGTTTGAGTCCTTGGGATGATTTCTCCCCAAAGACTTTCAAAGTATCACCAGTCGGTAAAGGAATTCGGATGCACTTCTCGAAGCATAGAATTTCCGCACGATGCTTGGCTAACCAATTCATGCCAACAATAACATCAAAGCTTCCCAATTGCATTGGAATAAGGTCGATGCAGAATTCGTGTTTGTTAAGGCTCAAGTTATAATCGCGTATTACGACGTCAACAACGATAGATTTTCCATCGGCGACTTCGACCGTGAAGGATCTTTCCAGATTAACACGCGGTTTAGAATGTATAGGCTCGAATTCCAAGGACATGAAACTCCTATCCACACACGAATCAAACAATACAGATGCATAATGACTATATACAAGATACATACCTGTTTGGTAATAACCTATTATTGTTATGATGAACACAAAGATAGGAATTTTTATAAGACAAGAAATGATTTAAAAGGAGTTCAACGACGTACCATTCACCACGTCGCTTTTGGCTTGGGCTTGATTGGCATTGATGTTGAAAGCCCTTCCCCGAGCCAGTGGCACAGTTCCCGCATTGCGAGGATATTGCGGACGAATATGACCAGGCTCGCCACAGTTATAGCAGGTTCGGTTGGTAGGCATTGCAATGTTGTTTGGCGCACAAAGACAAGTAGCCACCAAGTGCCCATACTTTCCACACAACAAGCAGACTCGACATGGAATGTTGCTTGTGTGATGGTACTTGCACATGTTACAAATAGGATATGGACCAGCATAAGCTCTAGCCATGGGAGCTTGATTTGCAACCACCATTTGTTTTTAGGAGCATTTGGGGCGGTCACAGCGTAGTTGCGTGTCGGGGTGAACTTACGCTTCTTGTTTTGGGAAGATGACTCGGCCCTTACCTCCTTTGTTGCCTCGGGTGTCACCTTCATAGTAGACTTGGAACCATTTTCCGACATAGTGCCAGCTCTAATATGATTCTCGGTGAGTTGCGCGGTGATAGTAATTGCCTCCTCTAAAGTTGTGGGCCTACTACCCACCACGACATCTTGAATTTGAGGTGGCACGCCCTTGATAAATTTCTCAATATTACGGGGCACGGTGTCCACCATGTGTGGTAGAAGCATACTCAACTCATGATGCCGTGTGGAATAAGCCAGGTGGTTTCCACCATCTTGTTTGAGGTTCCAAAATTCCTCCTCTAGCTTTTGCAACTCGCTCCACAGGCAAAACTTTTGGATCATGATATCCATAAATTCCTCCCATGGCAACGCCAAAGCAACCTCAGCCCCATGGTTTCTCTTTTCACTATTCCAACATGTGAGTGCCCGTTGTTGAAGGACACTTGCAGCATAGCGAACCTTGAACTCGTCGGGGCACTCGCTAACAATGAACGTGTTCTCCATACTTTCAAACCACTCAAGAAGTCCAGTGGCTCTTTCTTTTCCACTAAAACTAGAGGGTTTGCACGAGTTGAAGTGTTTGAAAGTGCAGGTGCGAGTGTTCCCGTGTTGATTGTTGCTATTCTCTCCATGAGCATCATTACTGTTCCCATTGGTGTTGTTGTTGCTATTAGCCATTAGGGTGCTATTAAGTTCAGCAACCATGGATGGGAGCACAACAGCCATTTGTCGGGCGACCAATGCTGCAAGCTTGCGGTCGGAACTTCCACGATTTCCATGATGGCGAGACATGCTAGATACAAAATGAATTAGTCACGGGAAAGAAGGTTCAAAGGACAGTAATTTAAACAAAGATAAGCTAAGGATTGTAAGGTACACAGAATGCTTCCATTTGGTAACGGATTACCATTTGGAAATGTTGACACGTCAAGGTGAATTGACCCATTTGCCTTAGAATCTTGTATATATTGACCATAGTTTATCACTCATCCCAGAAATCTCCAGGTAAGCATGACTAGTCTCGTAGGATTTGAAATGCTTGCTTTAGCCCGAAGCCTTTTGCTAGGAAATCCAGGATACAGGTGTCTATGTGTCACATAATATCCTTAGGCTCATGAAATCAAAACCTTGATGAGATTCATATAGATTAGACATAAGTTTAAATATCCAAGTCATAAGTATAAGTATACGATTCCACGTATCGTCGAGAATAAGATTAAGAGATTTCATGTCCGGGGAAAGTCAAAGAGTCAAAGAAAAGTTTAGGGAGACAAGTAACAATGTTTAGGCAATCCTATACTAAGGCATCAAATTGCACATACGAAGGCATAGCATTATGTAGCATGCAAACCATAAAATTTACAAGATAGAATTATAATTCTATAAGGTTCATGCATACGCTATAGTCTAGGTCACCATTTCTAATAACCTAAATCCCTATAGTTATGGGCTCTGATGCCAATCTGTCACACCCCAACCTTAACGACGGAAACATCAAGATGTGAGAGTTAAGATCGTTCACAGCCACATAACGCTATTATTAAATCCAAATATATTATTCATAAGTTCCAAAGGTTACATTACAAACATAAGTCTCAAATAAAGAAATTAACAAGCATAAAAGTAATATTTCAAGCCCATCCATTTATTTATCTAGGTCCATTCCTAGGTGTGAATAAGCTTCAAAAGTGGCAATCAAACTTGTGCATTTCCTGAAACATGTTAAAAATAAAAGGTAAACATAATGTTGGTGAGATTTTCATAGTTTTCAATACATAAGTATATAAAAGATGGCAATTCATGTCATGAAATTAGCAAACAAAGTAACTAGAGATGTAAGACAGAATGCACAATCAAACCTTGACAGTTTTACAAGTCTCAAACGTTTACAAGTATATACGATTAACTAAGTGTACTTGGATTAACCAAGCAGACTTGTCAGGCCCATAGATGTATGACGTCGCCAGACTAGCAATAGTTAATGATTGTACATATAATCGACATTACATGGTAGTTACTAAGATCAACTAACCATAACATACAAGTGAATTGCCATAAGTTTACAAGAATCAAATGTTTTACAAGTGCAACGATTATAAGGTAACATGTTTTACCCCAAAGTGTGAAAATATGAAAAAGGGATATAGAAATACTCACTTGATCAAATAAGTGTAGAATGGCGATTAATAAGAAAATATAATAGGCAACGTTCCAACGTAGTTCTTCACAAGGTACCTAAGTATGCATATTTTTACAAGGTTTAAGTTTAATGGTATAAAGTTTAGCGAATTAACGAGGGCTAGGGTTTTAAGTGGATATGGGCATTTTTATAAGTACTTCTAAAAAATATATTCTTTATATGTTTAAATATAAGAAGGTGGAGTTGAATCATTTATAAATATTAAAGTTTAAATATAATATTTGAGTAATTATTTGAAATAAGCATGATTTAAACAATATTAAGTAAAAAAATGTTTAGACCAACAACAATTTATTATTTAAAATCCATTTTATAAGAAATTATTCAAAACGCACTTTGTTAAACTGATTAAAAATATTTGTTTAATTAAACTTAAAAAAAGAAAATTATAGAAAATATTTGATGGGTTTTAAAAATATAATAAATTTATAAAAACATTTTTTATATTTATTAAAATTTTCCAAAACTAAATTGGGGCTAAAAATCTTTAAAAATAAAGCATGAGGGTGCCCGGGTTCGAACCTGGGACCTCATGCTTAGGAGACAAAGACTTAACCAGCGAACCAGGGCCAAGGCCTTGGTTAAGCTTGATTTTTAAAACATAAAAGAAACATGTGCCCAATGAACTCCCCCAAATCAAGAACCCTAGAATCGGGTTAATCCAAATTGAAGTTCAAATCGATTTGTTACATGCTTGAAACCATAGGGCTTTTGTTCCCTATGATAAAGCGAGTATGTAGTTGGTTCCAATTACCCGATTTGAAGCTTGACACGTCAAGAAACAATGAAGAACAAGCCGCGACAGAGTTTGAACTCAATTCGTGTGCAAATGCTTATGAATATCAAATTAACTTCGTGGATAGCTTCGAACGATGTTCTTAATGCAAACCCCTCTCTCAGTTTCTGTTTAATTTGTTCAGAAAGTGGTTTTTGATTGTTGTGCAGGTCGTAACGAAATGGTAGTGTGGATCAACTTGTTTGTGTGTTTTCAGGAGAAATTGAGAGTTGTGAACGATTAATATTTGTTAAATGGTTGTTTATGTTGGTTTAATTAGGTTATTAATATTGTTTTAAGCTCGAACGGTTATATGATTAAAGGGTTTCGGTTATGCATTTGTTTGGGTTTGTTACCGGTGTCTACTCATAATTATGCTCATTCAAGTTCGTTGCAGGTTCACGAGGCTTTTAGGAGCGACTCGGTTCGAAAATCGAAGGTTTTTAATGAGTTTTGGGGGTGGTCGGAGCTCCGTCGGAAAATCGGGGTGAAGGGGAGGTTTGGTTTGGGGTTTTGTAAATTTACACATATGGTCCCTTTGGTTTTGATTTTATCATTTTATGTCTTAAACTTTCTTTTAAGGTTTATAAATTGACAAAACTAACCCTTGTACTTATAACTTTTAAGATTTAAACATTTTTAATAACTTATAAAGTCTTATTTTTATTACTATTATTATTATTATTATTTAATTATTATAATGATCATTACTAATTTATTAAGTAATAATTAATATTATTAACTTTCAAATTAAAGAATTAAAACAATTAAGACAATAAGCATAAATGGCCCATGAGTTTCACATATGGCAATAACGGTCCTTACAATAATAAACAATGCTAACTTTAAATTAACCCAAAATTAGAAGATGTTACAACCTTCAGTCGCATGCTTTTCGGCCGTATGGCCTTCAGTCGCATGCTTCTCGGTCGTATGACCTCCAGTCACATGAGAAAACTCCCTAACTGGGTGTAGAATGCAATCGCATTCGAACCTGAACAGCAGATTTCAGTCCCCAAACCCTCTCTAACTCGTTCTAAGCTTAAACCATCCATCCTAAGTCTTAGAAACACACACACATCACCAATCAAGCACAACATTACCCGGAATCAAACCCAACCCGAATCACACACATACACATACATACGGGTTCAACACCCAACATAAGCAAAACAATTTGCTATGTGTTCCAGCCCTAAAATCAATCAAAAACATGTAAAAAGAGGGGTCCTAGAACTCACCTTCACAGCCTCTTCGGGTATAGCTTCCCACAAACCCGCTTGACTTTGACTTTTGCATTTGATTTCAAAGAAACCCAAAGCTTTCAGCCCTTTCTCCTTTTTCTCCCTCTCAAAACCGATTGAATGGGTGTATGGGAGAATGGTGTGGGCAGCCATGACTTTTTACACCCACTCTTCCAAAGTTTTGTCCTATTTGGCAAAATTAGTCCCTCAACTTGGGCTATATTTCTTTTCTTTCTTTTCCCTCACTTTATTCTTCTTTTCTTTGACTAAAAGTAATCGGGTGTTACACATACATACATACATACATGCATGCATACATACATCCATACATACATACATACATACATACATACATACATACATACATACATACATACAAACATATGTGACATATGCATACATATATACATTTCTATATGAACCTAAATCATACTAATAACATGATTTCATCAAATTGTAACCTATTTTACATATATTTCAGATTATTAAACCATTTCAAAACATATTTGAAAGCTCAAAAACATCAACTTTTATATATATTCAAGTGGGTGAAACTAGGGTTCATCAAGATCTTCATATTGATCACCCATGCATGAAGAGATAAAGGCAATCTAACAAGTATACCTTGAGTAACTATAAGATTATATCAACACACTCAAATGTTATCATGAAATCTTCAACTTCCGATTACACCTTCAGTTCTAATCAAAATCTCAACTACAAACCCTCTTGGAGGTTAAGAGAAAAGGTGGATGACGGTTTCTAGCAATGGTGATGGTGGTGCGACAGGTTGATGGTGGTGGCGATGGATCGATGGTCGCGGCTGAAAGGGTGTGCGACGAAGGTGGCAGCTGCGGTGGTGGTTGGCGGTTTCGATGAAAATGGCAAATGGTGGTCTTGGCGGTATGGGTGGCGGCATGTGGTGGTTTCGGTGGTGGGGGTGGTTTCGGTGGTAGGGATGGTGACCGAGAGTGGTGTGGGTGGTAGCAGGTGGTGGTTTCGGTGGTGGGGGTTGTGGTCGATGGGGTGGTGTAGAAGTGAAGGAGGTGGTGAGGAGATGAATGGGTTTTGTGATGATGGTTTGAGAGTTCAAATGGGATTATGTAGGCATATGGATGATAAGTTGTCATCCATGCAACACTCCACCTAATTATTATTATTATTATTATTATTATTATTATTATTATTATTATTATTATTATTATCATTATCATTATCATTATTATTATTGTTATTATTATTATTATTATTGTTGTTGTTGTTGTTATTATTATTGTTATCATTATTATAATTATTAGTGTTATTATTATACGTAACAGTTAAACGATTTCAAGGTTCTTAAAAACGTTCAACTTAGGGTTTTTCAATTAATCTGATATAATAATTAATAAATATAAATTTATTACTTAAGATAGTCTCGAGCGTTGACTGATTTGACCGGATGTTACACAAAAGGGGTGGAGGCTAGGGTTGGGATTTTTTTTAAACTTAACTTAATTAAGAATTACTATTCAAGCCCTCCGTAGTTACTTTTTATAAAAATTAATCTTTTTAGCATTTTTAACAATGTTTGACTACAAAACACAAATATTATTAATCAATAATAATAATCATATACAGTTTCAACTAATGACAAAACACATGAAATAAATATTACACGTTAACATGTTATCATGTAAAATTCACAAATAATATTTAAAATTTATGAATCGCATAACCATGAATTAATATTCAAAATTATTAATTAGATTATTATCTGTTAATCATAGTTAATTATTATTTAGTCACCAAGGTTCAACGACAACTCTATGTGTTCACGACACGTGTATACAAGACCTAACGGAACTAATGGAGTTTGGTAATGAAAAATTACCGGATGTCACAGTCTGTATGAACTTCATTATATCTAAACAATACCAAATGTTAGTGTGTTTGAGAAAAGCAAATCATGTTTGACAAGTTTGACTTCTTTTATCAAAGTTGACTTTTATTGATTAAAGTTGACCAAATTGATCCGATTATCCATTGGTGACTCAATTTATTGAAAACACATTTGATTCTACTCAAATAGTTAAAATAAAATTACGCATAAGGTTTTATGTATGAAGTCTAGTTTTAGAAAAATTTCATTTTTGGAAACTTATACTTTATTACACATATGTAATATAACTTTTCAACTAAATCACATAATGAAGAAAACATTTAGACTCCACGTGTAATTCACCTATTACATGCCTATTGTAAATTACTTGACTTATGATATTATCATGCTCAAGGTTGTCTCCTTTAGGACCATGGGGTGTGAATTGTATAATTTTTATTTCTTAAACATGTTTTTATGAACAATTCTAACATAATTAAAACCATTTGCCTCTGCTGAAATCTAGCACATGCATTAAACATATTATCTTATCCTAAAAAGTTATAGTTAACATATTTTATCACATGTATAGGCTTTTCACAATTCAACAACCCTTAACTATTTCTTATGCTACAAACATCACTTTGTAGACTATCAATTCCTATAAACCATGTCATATTCATCTAGAAACCATGTCATATTCATCATCTAGAATGTAGAAACCAACCAAGTCAAAAAGTTTCCTTATTAGGAAAGTTCCACAAAACAAACCAAATTCAAAAGTTTAAAAATGTGATTTTCATTCTTTAACATCAACTAGTAACATAGAATTATTAAATTCATTCAATTCCATGTAAATCATGCTAGAACTACAAACCCAAATATAAAAGTTTTCTTTATTAGAAAGTTTAAGGTTTTGATCCAACTCAATGATTTTTACAAATCAAATCCATACAACTATCATAACAATGCATACTAACACAAAATCAATTATCAATTTCAATAAAGTTGAAGACTTGATGTATGTTGGATAATCAAGGGTTTCAAGACTTTCAAGAACTAAAGGAGTGAACTTTAACATCAAAACTTACTTGTGTGACGATGTGATTGCTAGATAACACGTGCTTGATGAAACCGATGATAGTCGAATTCACAAACAATTTGCAAGATCAAATCAAGAACAAGGTATGCGTGTGGGTTGAGTTTTTCTAAAACTTAAAGAGCAAAGGGATGGGGAGGGTTGCCGTGAATGGGGTGGGGGTCCTAGGGTTGTGTTTAATTATTAGTATGAGTTTTTTTTTTTACAAAAGTCACCCTTTCATTTTATAAAACTAGTTTAAATTTTACGTGATTGGCCTTTTCTACACCGAACTTAAAGAATAATTACTTTAAATACACCAAAGATTATTTATTTTATTTGTTTTAAGTTATTTGTTATAATAATTAGGCTTTAAAAACTGACAATGTCCGAAAACGCGTAAATGTTTAAAAGTTTACAATTTTTATAACTAAGCTAACCATTTATTCATATAATCACATGATATATAATTTCACATTAATTATAATTGTTTGAAAGTTACTTTGATAATCCACTAACGTTCCAGGACAGAATCATATGTGATTCTGTAACTTTTCGAATTATAGTTACGTTAAGATTCATGAATGTTCATGCTAACTGACACATTTAAATATGAAATATTGAATGCATACATATATGATCGTAAAATAATGTTTGTGTTAGTTGAAAAATAACCTGAAAAATACTAGTTTCGTAGATTAAGTGAGAACATTACCTTATTATAAGAACCATTTAACTCATTTTTATGCCATTGATCAAATCTTTAATGGACAAGATCATTTACTTTTTTTTATTTAATAGAAACGGGTAAAAGTTTCATTTAATCATCACATCAAAATTCATATTCACCATAATTTTGATATGTGCCTTTACTCTATTTTGTCATATTTCTCTTTTTCTTTTGTTTATACCCCTTTTATTTTTGAAACATTCATAACATTTTTTATATATTCTTAGTTTTTTTGTAAATTACACGATTGAACTCATCTTATTTTTCTTTTTAATTTTAATATAGTATCAAAAGTTTTTAAATTATTGTTCAAATGTTACTTATTACATTAGTATAACATGTAGACAAATGTGTTGTGTTGATGCATTTTAGAGGTATAGTGAGACAACACATAACATAAACAAAAATATATTTAAATTTAAGTATTACATTGATGAAACATAGTGTATTAATAACAAAAACCCTTAAACTAAACATAAAAAACATACCTACCGTAAATAACATCATATTTTAACTACTTATAGTGAATTACATCAAAAAAACATAGATAAAAACTAACAAAAATAAATCTTCACCTAATGCATCATTGTTACCATCCTCGTTCATGAGAAAATACAAAGGGGCATGATGAGAAGCACAAAACTGCTTCAATCGAAGGCACCATTGTTTCGAACAAGTTTCATGGTTGTAGAACCATCGATCATGACTTAACAAACAAGAAACCATATGAACATATCCATTTTCATACCTTCTTGCGGGTTTTAACCTGAACTTCTTAGATCAATTTTGACCTAAATATAGTAAATAAATTCGTAGAATACGAAAAAATCAAGAAAATATCTTCAGATCGATTTTGGTGAACAAATAGATGTATCAATTTTGTTGCTGCTGAATAGACCAGTTATGTTCTTGTGGATTTGATTGATGAATAGATCAACGTTGCTTTGTGTTTTCTAGGAATATATATTTGATTTGGTTGTTTAATTAATAAGATTCTTTAATTAAAAAAATAGTACAAAAGTATAAAAGAAATAAACTACTATTATATCTTTGAACAATCTCAATCATCCATCTCAAGGGTATTTATTTTATATTAATCGATGCTTATGATATGGTTAATAGGTTTAATAGTTTTAGTGGGTTCTTATATAGTCTCATTCTAATTTTATAGAGGAGGGTTTAGTGGGGAATACTAAAGAGGGTGTTATTGTCACACCCTCGATTTTTATCAACTGGGTAACACTGTTAGGCGCGTAAAATATCAGGATCTTAGTCATTAGTTACATCAAATAACGAAACAATTACAAAACATAATTTGTAATTTAAAATAAAGTTTTCCTAAAATCAAAATTAAATACAAAAACATGAAAAGTAATGCGGAAGCGTGTAAATTCATAATTCAAACGCCGTTAGGCGCGTGACATACCAGGATCTTAATAACTTGTTTAGTAGACTAGCTATCTACTGATATTGCTTTGTTTGTTGTATCAGTCTACTATTATATTCTGTTTATCAAAACTTGTGAACTCACCAACTTTGTGTTAACACTTTAACATGTTTTTTCAGGTTCTTAAGGTGCGCACAAACATGAACATCTCACGCTACATTCATCATCGTAGAGTTTAATGAACGATTTATATTTTCTGCAAACTATATTTATTTGGTTTGCGCGTGTGTACGCCATTTGAATTATGAATTTATATGATTTTGCATTACTTTTCATGTTTTCATATTTAACTTTGATTTTAGGAAAACTTTATTTTAAATTAAATTTATGTTTTGTAATTGTTGCGTCGTTTGGTGTAACTAATGGCTAAGATCCTGGTATGTCACGCGCCTAACGGTGTTACCCTATTAGTGGAAATTGAAGGTGTGACAGTTATGATCATTTTCAGATATATACACACACATACACAAAGGGAGGTTCAAAAATGAACATTAAAAAGGGAGTGTTATGCAATTAGTGATTAAAAAAGTGATTATGTTTGATAAAACTTATGAATTAGATTAACTTTATTTTAGTAATAAAAGTTGAAAAACTTGTTCTTATTTTTTGCACAAATGAAATAAATATTTCAAACTTTTAGGATGTTACACATAACCACCGTCAAGTCGCTCGATTTTGCTACCATTATACACCAAACACCAAAAATTCACCTTTTTTAATCTTCTAACCCCTAAATCCTAGACATTACTATCACATTCTACCATCACCAACGACCCCATTTGTTCTTTTTGTTCTTTTTGTTCTAGTCGTTCTATCGCTACCCTTCGCACCACCATCACATCACCTACATCTTAACCACTAGCAGCTGATATTCTTCAACCAACAACCACCTCCTCATTGTCATCTGGTCCACCTTGATTCGATGGGGCAGACCATATCCCCACCCCACACACACACCCCGATCGCCATCACACACCACCTTCTAGCTTAACTCAGGCAAACCAACAAGAAAACAATACAAGCAGCGAACCTCCAGTTTGTTAAAATCACATTGATTAAGCATCAGGTATATATGTGATTTTCAATTTCAAATCATCAATTACATCCGATACTAAAATAAATCCTACTAAAAACAAATGATTTAAAATGTCAATTTGATTTTTGAATTGGAGTTTTACCTCAAATTCCATTAAGACATGGTGACTCTAATTCATATGTTTGTAATTGAACTCGTGTATCTTTTTTTAGACGTGTTTGGTGGCCGGGACACCAAAGGATAGTGGGAGCTAGGTTACAAGGTGTTGGTGATTGCGACAAGGGGGAGGTGATGGTTTGCTGTGGTGATGATCTATTAGTTATTAGAGTATATTAAAGTTTTTGTCATTTAAATATTGTTCGGTCATTTTTACATACTACTAACAAAAAATTTAAATGTATGTGGGTGCAAAGGACAAAAATCGTGTCAACTTTCTAAACAAAAGTTGTTTAGCATAATTTTAAAAGTTTAAGAGCAAATTGTGAAAATTTAAATGCACTGGTACAAAGTTCATATTAAATAAGCAATGGTAAATTAAATTAATGTCAAACACACTTTTTTTTCATTTTTCTCATTTTAAAAATGTGGTACATTTACAAATTTATTTACAAATTTATGAAAGATGATTATCGTTGTGTAAGATCTAATGGCCAGTTAAATGTTAACGAGTCAATTCATCAATGACACAAATGAAACAAAAAAAAACACCTTTTAAATACAATAAAGATGATAAAAAGCTAGAGAACAAAACGACCGTTTCAATAAGCTAATCACCTTATAACTTAGTGACATTGATGATTGTTCTTTATAAATTAGCATGAGTTCAAATCTTAGCAAATGTAAGGTTATACTATTAAGAATAAATTGTTAAAGATGAGCTTTTTTAACATCTCATCACGCTAGAGAAAAGTTTTTTTAGTATTATGTTATGTGTTAATGACTGATATTTCGACATTATACTTTGAAAGTTTGATAAATAATATTATGATGTTTTTAAGATTATAACATAAGATTTTTATGTTTTCATTTTCTATCAAAAAAAATTTCCCATCATGAAAGACTTATTTGAACATGCTTTATTTTCGTGTATTCCATGATAGTATTTTAAAAATTATCCTTAAACTTTAAAAGTAAGCACAACCTTACATTCTGGACTTGCAAAACAGAACATCACTTATTGAATTTATCATTAAGAAAAAAATATTTTAGAAATAATATAAATTCAATATCTTGTAACATGCCTGACAAAACCATTATAAATGTTATCACAATGCATCATAACATCGCCCATAATGTCACTCACATTCTTTTGCAATAAATCCGTGTAAAAAAATTGTATGCATTATATGTAGCAAAAGTTTATATTTAATAGAAATTATGAAATCTAGCAATTTAGTTTTGCAACCTAATAAAACTCGATTATGTGATGTCACTTGTAAAAATGCTTCATCTTACTAACTATACATATAAAATAAATTACATCATAATAATCCTAAAAGCTCCCGTAAGTCATATGCCATTTGAATTTGCATATGGTTAAATGTATTTCACACGTTCTATGGCTACTACTTTGCATAAAATTAAACGACTGTGAAAATAAGTTACTATTACATGTTATTATTCTTTTGTGATACTATGATATTTTTTCATGAAATTTGAACATGTTAATTATGGGTTATGTCCCTTTAGGGAATGATGCAAGAATATTAGCATGGCCTATGCAAAGATAACACAAAAATCAAGAAATGGATTAAATTGTTGATTAATATTATTATTAATATAGCCATTTGTCAAAAGAGTCTGACGACAAACACTTTACATTACACCCTAGAACTACCGATGTAAAATCAATGCTTAATTAATTAATTGATTTAAGACTTTGTATCATCTTTTTGAGGAGTGTGACATTGCTAGCCGGATGTAAATATCAAGAGCATTTATAGTGGAATCCTTATAATTATGTGAATGTGTTTGATATATTATATAGAATGATTTTGAGTGGTTGTGAGTGAAGGAGAGAGAAAATATTATTGTGGATTGGTATATTTGGATAATCATTGTTCAATCCTTATAACTTTTTTTAATATTTTTAAAATGGTTGTGAGTGGAAGAAAAAGAAAAAAATAATGATAAAGATATAAAAAGTATTATTTAATTAAAAATGAGAGAAAATATAGTAATTTTTAGTGTAATTATATGGATAAAGATAAAGAATCTACTATGAATGCTTTAAATGACATCAAGTTAATATTCAAACGCTTTTTTTTATCCTCTGATTATAAATAATTGGATTGAGTCTATGAAGGTGCAAAGGAATAAGAAGGCTTCTAGTGTGTTATGGAGGTGCAAAGGAATAAGAAGGCTCCCAAAAAAGAAACATTTTTTATGCTTTAGTTTTGATTTCGTATTTATAGTTTTCAATTAGAAAACGTAAATGATATGTTTCTTCTGTCGACTTGCTTCAAAATCCACTCATGTTTTTATATGGGTAAAGGTATATTTCACAAATTTAATGTCCACTACTTCATATAAAATCAAACAATAGTGAAAATAAGTTACCAACATGTTATTCTTGTGATATTATTATATTTTCAAGATTTAATAATGTTAGAGATATCAAATTTAATTTGATAATGTTGAAAATTTAATGAAAAATGTGAAAAGTGCATTCTGTACTAAAATAGGTAAAAGTGCACTAAAAGTGGGCATTACAACATCTCTATAGGGCATTTTTATTCGTATAAAACGTAACATCATTTGTTTTCTGGATCAAGAATTATCGGGTGGGGATGTTTTTGATGTAGTTGTTCTTCCTCAAGAACACCAAAAAATGAATAGATATGGGTTTCATGTACTATATATATGGTTATATTAAAGCAAGAGAAAAAATGAGTGTTTAAAAATAAAAAAGATGGTGATGATGTAGTAATGTTTTTGAGTTTTTTTATTGGAGTGATTTTTTGAAGATTTTAAAAAATGTATGTTTTTCTAACGTGTTAACACATTAGACATGTTTTTAGTTGTTTTTAAGTTATTGGTGATGCTTTTATACATTAAAGTGTGGAAAAATACACTAAGTAGGTTTTTTCACTAACTTTGAGCATTAATTAGTACTAGAATATGTTATTAATATAATTATTATTTAGCGGGTTTGTATATTCTATTGTGTGAGAAAATCACATGGTGTCCAAAATGAAATTGAAATAAAATAAGATATTGATGTTCGAAATTGATGATTGAATAAGTGGAAGTGTCTATTTTGTCCCACATAGCCGCATAGGTGAAGTAATAAAACAAATTTTGAAGTGGTGGAGTATATAAAGGGTTTTTTGTTTCACATAAAAATATTAATAATTTTTTAATAAATTTATAAATGAGAGTTTCCATGAGATATGTTTCTATATGGTTAGGGACACACAACTCGTGCCCGGGCATGAGTCTGGTGCGGGACGATGAACGCAATGTGACGTTTTGATAGGACAAAATAATTGTCTTAGTATTTTTGAGTTGTAATGTGTGGGTTCATTAGTTGTGCATTGTTGATCACCTGTGCGTTGTTGATGGTTCAGTAGCCGAAATCTGTTGATTGCAACTTTGTTGTAGTTTTTATTCTTTCAGCAGCTACTGATTAGTTAATTTTGTAACAAATTACCTATTAAGCTTCTAGCCATTAAATAGTCAATAATTGTAAGCTTAAATCAATGTTGATGCGGTATAACTCTCTTGAAACCGTTACTTTCTCATATTATATTTTATATTATATGTATATACAAGGTTATGCACCTTGATGAAAATGATGAATTTTGGAAATTTACAAAACCACATCTTTTTAGAAACCAAAGAAGAATACTCCTGCTTCTACCTTCTAACATCATCTTTTTCATTTCCATCCTTTTCAAATCCGGCAATACACCTATTGTTTCGCTTGTTGTACCTTGGGAGATAGACGCCTTCATATGAGAAGAGACGCAAAATCTATTTTAAAGAAAATGTATTCAATGCGTGCCTCTACTACCGCTCAACCTTTTGGTTCACTCATTGCATTGTTAGGGTTTTACAATACCCTTCTTTAGTCGGTTAGCGAGAGGGAGAGAGAAAGAGGGAGGCGGACATTTTAAGGTTACAGAGAGAGTGTGAGTACGCATTTGTTTACGATAGTATTGATTAAGGGTGTCATTCGGGTTTCTTAATCGGGTTTCGGATTGTTCGGGTCGGGTTCCTTGGGTTTTTAGGTGTAGGAAATCAACCCGAAGACCAACCAAATAGGCAACATTTTATCGGTTTTCGGGTCTCGATATTCGGGTTTATTCGGGTCGGGTTAATCGGTAATCGGGTTTAGCTAAACCATTAAGCTTTAAATTATTCGTTATCTCACATGTTTGTGTAAATAATATATATATATGATCAAAATGCATGTATGAGATTTAACGTGTGTTATCAATATATAATTTTGTTTATTATTTTGATCGGAAAGTTTTGATATGTTTACATTCATTTTATTATGCATTTTCAAATATTAAATGATATTATATATTAATTATCCTCAAAGTTTATATAATAGATTTGAACCACAACAATATAATATAAAGTTTAGTAAATCATGTTTTCAAATCTTGTAAATGGTAGTATAATA
>BJCM01085724.1:0-19949 GCA_018326385.1 Flaveria bidentis
GGTCCATTAGCATGGTCCATTCGCATGAAGACTTCATACGATTAAGTTTAAAAACATTTCTCAACCATTATTGACTAAGAACTATGTAAACAACCACAAACCTATATAGTTAGTTCAATATGCGTTATTACACAATAAACAATGAAATATTAAACATTATAAGCATCAATCACATATTGCATTTCATTCAACTCATTCATTACATATATGTAAGACAAGAAAGACATTTTACATTAAGCTTCTAAACTAGGTACACATGTATCTACAAACTCCCCCTTGGACCTAGTTTACATCAGTGTCTAACATTCTTCATTAGCTCCTCAAATTACTTGTATTTTTCCTCGCTAGTAACTCCGGCATGTATCTCGAATGCAAAACAGAGTCGTATAACATTCTGGAACTCGAGGGCTTGTACTATATCTTGCGAGTCATAGAATAGTGGCCACTTGTATAATGTATAGACATCGTCGGCAGACAAGTTGGTTAGCCACATTGGGTCGAACACCCGAATAGTTTCCATTTTGCTCTCTCTCTGTAGAACTATGACCGCTTCGCCTGTTCTCCAATCGTAATACCACCATTTAAAATGTGGAGTGATGCTTCGCTTGTTCTCCAATCGTAATACCACCATTTAAAGTGTGGAGTGAAGTCCTGTGGCATTTCCCGTAAGGGAATCTTAGACATAGTGCGCGGAGGACTCCACTTCAGCACCACCTTTGGCTTTCCAAATATCGGTTCCACTTCAGACCTCCGAATGTACCTTTTTGGTTGTTGAGGTCTGAAGTTTACCCACTTGGTGTGGCATTCCTTCCTTAGTGCAGCCTCAAACCAGCCTGACATTTTCCTTGGATCAGCGTATAGCAAGTTTAGGCATGCCAGCTGGTTGAGCTCAAAACCCGGGAGAGTCTTCAAATCGTGTGAGAATTTGAAGTACTCAATACCCTTCTCCCTCTTAAATTCATACACGTTAAGTTCCTCAAAATATGCCCATGCAATGATCTTGCCCAACACCTTTAGATGTTTCTTGACCTTGTATAGCTTGGTGTAGGCATTTGGCTTTTGTGTAGGGCGTTGGGCTTGTATCTCAGCAAAACAAGCCACCCATTCAGCCTTCTTGATATCAACATCAATGTCTGAGGCTTGGGCTTGGATTTTATTCTTCTCAATCTCTTTTTCCATCTCATCCAGTTTGTCGAACGTAGAACTGCCGAGAGTGTCACCCAAATTGGGGATCACATTGCCCTCTCGGTCAGTGTACTCTAGATAGTACTCATGAGTGACATCCTCAATCTCTATTTCATCTACGTCGTTGAGCTCGTCATCACTGGTCACATCAAAAGTAGGTGCATCTTTGACAATCTCATCTGGGTTAAGCCTGAACATCTCTGCAAGTTGCTCGTCAGTCAGGTCATGAATGATTTCCCCTTCTTTGGGAGTACAGCTCACCGACCTTCTGAAAATCCCTTGCAAATCAAGGATCATTGTTAATTGAGACTTGATTTGTTATAGGGGAGCAACATCATATTCATCTTGCTGAGATGTTTGATCTGCTTGATTTAAACATGTAACACATCACCCATTAGTAATTAATTATGACAATTAAACACTAAATATATATAAACATTAATTACAGAAATGGAAGACAAGATTCAAGTACAAAAGCTTTCAAATACATAAATATCTAATCATTACATTTGTCTTGAATAGCAGGCTTCTCAGCAGGAGGGGCAGAGGATGATGCTCCTTGGTCTTATGTTCTCTTGGTTCTCCTTTCTTGACCCCGAGCATAGGCTGATGCAGCTGCATCACCTTCTTCTTCATCATCACCTCTCTTCTTTCCCCTTGCCCCTTCATCATCATTGTCATCTTCTTCATCAGTCTCATCATCATAACCATCATCATCATCTTCATCATCATCACCATCATCACCACCTTCTCTAATCTTCAGAGGCTCATCTTTAGATCCTTTTAGTTTGAGCATGATCATCTTGTTTTGGGCCTCCAACTCCTCAATCCTCTTTACTGATTGGTCATTTAGCTCCTGAAGCTGGGTGATTTGCTATGCTTGCTGGGTAATCTGCTATGCTTGGGCAGCATTTAGCTCCACAAGCTGACTTAGATGAGCAGCTCTTTCTTCATCAGCAACTAATAGCTTCAGCACCATGCAGTTTAGTGCAACCAGTTGCTCCTCTACCCCAATGAAGGGTAGAGTGGGTCCTATGGTGAAAGTAGTGTGGGATGATGGACCTGCTTGGTGGCTGGTGGTGGTAGATATGGTGAATATGGGTGGTGGGATATGAGTGGATGGTGAAGGGTTGGCTGTAGTAGTGGTGGTTGGGAGTGTGGTAGTGATAGGTGGTGTGGTAGTGGTGGTGGTAGCTATGGTGGATGTGGTAGATATGAAGGTGGTTGTGGCAGTTGTGGTGGCTGTGGCAGGAGTGGTGGATGTGGTCAATGTAAATCTTGGCCTCTTACCCTTTTTGCCATAAGGGTTAGCCATCCTCTTCTTCCTGGAGCCCTAAGAAACAGAGGCTCCTCCTTGGCTGCTGGGCTGGTCCGGGGTGTAGGATGGATCATCATTAGTAGTAACAACACCCCGGATTCACCCTGGTGTCCACCAACCACCCTGATCCCTCTTTAAGTGGCTACGACCCGGCTCCCCACCGTTCGCACCAGAGGCTCCTCGTCCGACTCCTCCTCCTCATCCATCTAAATCATCGGAGGGTAGAGCAATCTGCTCAACATTAGAATCACTATTGTCGTGATGCCACTTCCTCCTAGCTGGCGCCATATACTCCTCCCGGTCCAGATGCCCAAACAACCTCCTCACCGGGGGCTTCACCTGCTTGCCCCAGTAGACCTTCGTCCTACCTAAGGTGGTATCATCAATCACCTCAAGCACCACAACATCTTCTTTCTCCTTGGGCAGTGAAGGAAGCTTCTCGTCAATAATCATCTATAAGAACCATGGATACATGCAGAATCCTTCCTTCCCTTTAGCTTCACGGTTCTCGATCAGATAGGAGAAGATCATGCGGGAGAAACTGAACAGATGGTTTAGTACCAGTGCAACGTATGCATTCTGGATTTGGTCAGAGAGGTCGTCAAATCCGCCACGGCTGGAGGCTATGCACTTTAGGATCACATGTGCCAAATACTTAAATTGAGGGCACATGTTGCTCTTGTTCAATACCCCGACATTTAAGTCACATGCATACTTGATCCTCATAAAGCATCCCCAGTCAGTCAGGGGATGTAACTTAGTTGGGTGGTTTCCGTCCTCACCCAAACGTAAGACCCATCTCAAGTCATCCTTAGTGATCACTATCTCCTGACCAAGGATTGAGCTCCGTATACAATGAGGCTCAACTGATCTGTCTACTCTGGCACTTTCCCAGAATGATTGCTGGATGGATTTGTAAGGTGTGCACAGAGTAGAGATAGCCTTGAAGATCCGTGATCTGCACAGAAAGGCTATAATGCATAAGAACTCAGCAGTGTTCCGGGATGTAGGATAAAGGTGAGCACATATGTTGTGCTTGGTGTTGACAGTCCACCTATCTACCATGTTTTTGTAACACAAGATACATAAACATTAGATTCATCCATAACATAAACATTTGAAACTTTATCTATTTTGAAACCAGTCTAGTTCAATCGTGCGATTGAACCATATGATTGAGTTCAGTTGGTCGATTGAGCATGCGGCTGAGTTCAATCGGACGATTGATCCTGTGGCTGAGTTCAATCAGGCGATTGAGCATGCGGCTGAGTTCAATCAGGCGATTGAGCATGCGGCTGAGTTCATTCGTCCGATTGAGTCATTCGCCTAGTTCATTTGGCCGATTGAGTCATTCGCCCTGTTCAATCATGCGATTGATGTTCAATCACAGGAACTCTAACTATCACACTATGTCCTTCATTTTAACCATTATGCACATTTTGGTGGTCTATTTGATGGTTGTTACTTATTTCTTGATTTTAATCAGGTTGGGTCAGTTAGGGTTTAATTTCACTGTGCATTTTGTGCAATCTCGATCACTAATTACCTGCGGATGATGATAGAACGCGTCAGTAACACAATATCAGTAAGCAATCGACTAAATCAAATTTTGGCAGAGTATTTGTGCTTTCGGGCAATTGAGGGCGATTGAGGGGTGACGAGGATATGCGACCGAATTTAGCCCTATTTATACAGATTTGATCTTCAGTCGGGCGACTGGATCCATTCGCATGCTTTATTCGGGTGACTAGGGCTCAGTCTTGCAACTGGCTTAGTTGGTCACATCCTTAGTGCGACTGGGATTCAGACGTATGATTGACTTAGTCGGTCACCTCCATTCGTGCGATTAGCTCATACTCATGATCCAATCGTGCGAATGGTTCATTCTCATTCTCCATTCGTGCGACTAGTCCATACTTATGGTCCAGTAATGCGAATGACTATGACTTATGAATTTTACCTTATGCACTTTCAACCACTTAATCTGTTATCAATTTATTAAGACGTTATGACCAATGATCATCTCAGACATGATCCTTTTGACTTTGAAAACTGTTGATCACCTCATACATGATCATTTTAACTTTGAAAACTGTTGATCACGTCAGACGTGATGCTTTTAAGTGAGTGATTCTCTGATTGAATTCCGATGCCTAGTCTGACTTTTACCAACTAAATGACTAAAATAAAGCAACTAGAAAATATATAAAGAAAAGCAAAATTTAGACATATTTTTGTATTTTTGATTAGAGATGGATTTTAAACCTATTAGAGTAGTTCTAATGGATTTTACTTCCTGGACAACACAGCTTCAATTCTTGTTTATCATTTCTGGTATGATTCATTTTGGAATAATACAGGTAAATCAGAATCACTTGGGACATTTTAATAAACAATCTTGATGCTTGATCCTTGTTTTCACTAATAGTCAATCGCAATTTTAGGAAATCATACTAGAGCCACAAGATGCACACGATGATTTTGACTTTCAAGAACTATAGCTCGTGATGATTGTCAGTATACTTGTCCTCTTAAATCCAAACATAGATTTTTGACACACATTGGTGATTAGTTAAGGTTTAACTATTTCAACTGGCATTTGTGGATCCCATGCGTATATGGTAATCAACGTTCCTCGGGAGATTTTTGAGCGGTCTACGAGTATATTTCAAGAAGAAACTATTCTAAGAGCTTTCAAAGAGATGCCAAGCCTCAGGTCAGTGCCATCGCACAGCAGAGAGGCTCAAACAACAATAAATTCTAGAATATTTAGGTTATGCTTATCCTTAGGTCAGTGCCACTTCACAGCAGAGAGGCGCACAACCTATCTTCCTATTCGAGCAATTATTTTCTTTTTGCACATAGCGCACCTACAACATAAGTTATTAGCTTGATTGAGTTTTGCATTGTTCATGTGCTTTTCTCATATTTTATGGTCGTCTGCACACATATGTGGCGTTTATTTTGCTCTTCACCCCTTATTGAAAAAGTGTTGATTGTGTTAACCAGGGATAAGATAGGAACCCACAGCAGGTTGAACAACTTAGTTTGTAATTGAAACCACCATGAGGTCGACTTGTCAATTGTGTTGAATCTACTGACACATCATATAATGAACTAGCAGCCTCTAGGTCAACTTTCTCTATGTTACCTTGGTAGCCTACTAGCATTTTTAATCAGTTAAACCTTTTGAAGTCCCAAATGATATATTCCCTGTGTAATGTAGTTTTCCAAATACGTTGAATCATTATCACAGATTTGATTCTTTCCTTTTAGCTAAGCTTCCTCCTCCCTCGTTTTTTTGTAAGTAATTAAATAAAACGACTAATTTAATACTAATTTAACCTATTCTCCCCCTAAAATTCTAAAACCGAATTTTTTTTTGAGTTTTTGGATTTTATAGAAACAAGAAATTAAAATAAGAAAAATAAAAAAAATAAAACTAAAAACTTGTCGGACTAAGCATTTTCATCCTCTGTGATCACATAACTTTTCTTTTTCACGCCATTAACCTCTAATAGATATAAAAATCTCGGTTTATCAAATGCTTTTGTGTAGAGGTCGACGCGTTGAAAATCCGTATTTATTTTCACGACATCGATTAAATGTTTTTCAAAACAATCACGTATAAAGTGATACTTAATGCCGGTGTGTTTAGTTTTAGGATGTTGGACTGGATTTTTTGTTACGGCTATAGAAACAGAATTATCAACATAAATAGGAGTGTTAGAGAATCGCAAACCGTAGTCCTGCATTTGCTGTTGAATCCAAATGATCTACGAACAACTTGCAGCAACAACATATTCAGCTTCACAAGTTGACAAAACAACCGATGTCTACTTCTTACACTGCCAGGTGACTAATCTACTCCCAAAAAATTGGCATCCTGCTAATGTTGACTTGTAATTCATTTTGTAGCCACCATAATCCGAGTCGCTATACGTTGTAAGCTCAAAGTCATCATCATGAGGATACCACAACCCGAGTGTTGGAGTACCCTTTTGATAATGAAATATTCTTTTAACCCCAATGAGATGGTTGACTTTGGGTTTGGCCTAATATCTGGAACAAAGACACGTCGCGTACATGATATCAGGTCGTGAGGCTGTGAGGTACATGAGGGATCCGATCATTCCTCGGTACATGGTGGCATCCACCAGATCACCATTTTCGTCGGGTGCCACGTTGTAATTTGTAGCAAGTGGAGTCCCAGCTACCCAAGCATTCTCCATATCGAACCGACTGAGAATATCGCCTACATACTTGGTCTGATGTAGAAATATTCCCTTTGGTGTTTGATCCACCTGTAACCCGAGAAAGAACTTCATCTCTCCCATGGCACTCATCTCAAATTCAGCTTTCATTACTGCTTCAAATTCTTTACATAATTCTTCATTTTTGTAACCGAAGATTATGTCATCAACATAAATCTATAGAAGCAATAAGTCACCATTCTTTTCTTTGTTGAACAGTGTGCAGTCAATCACTCCTTTGAGAAAGTTGTGTTTCACAAGATGAGTCGAGAGCTTCTCATACCATGCTCTTGGGGCTTGGTGGAGCCCGTATAAAGCCTTATCCAGCTTGTAAACTTTGTCCCGATGATAGGATCCTCAAATCCTTCGGGTTGACTGCCATACACTGTCTCCTGGATTTCACCATGTAGGAATGCACTCTTCACATCTAGTTGATAAACTTTAATCTTCATATAAGATGGATAGGCTAGGAATATATGGATTGCTTCCATTCTCGCCACAGGTGCAAACACTTCATTGTAATCAATGCCTTCGACTTGTTGAAATCCTTGAACTGCAAGTCGAGCCTTGTTTCTGATTATGACCCCTTGGTCATCTTTCTTGCATTTTAAGACCAATTTAGTGCCAATGACCTTAGCACCTTTTGGTCTATCCACCAGTGTCTATACTCCTAACTTCTTGAATTGAAGAAGTTCTTCTTGCATGGTACTCACCCATGTCTCATCGTTTAAGGCTTCACTTACATATTTTGGCTTGAGACACAAAACATCGATAAGCACCGTCGTGAAGATAGCCTTTTTCCATGACCAAGGCATAATCAGCTGAGTATAGCTAATTTCTTGTCTGAACTCCCGATTGTATATCCCCTATGATGTTATCCAGAGGATGATATACATTAAGTCGAGATCCGGGAGTGGTGGGAACGACTACTTCCTGATCCAGATTTTGAATTCCTAGTTCAGTATCTCTAGCTGTTCGAGTGCAAGGTTCCGAAGTGTCAGAGTCATCAACATCTAATTCTTGTGTACTTTCAGTAGCAGGAACCTGTTCCTCCTATTCCACCTGAGCATTCTCCATTTCTTCATCGTCTGAGGAAGAGTCACTTTTCTCCAGTGCTCCCCCTGAATGACTAGAAGACTCATCTTGTGAACCTAATGTTGTCGAGTCTAGTGACGGTGTGTTTAAGACATCGTACATCATCTTGGTCGATAACTCATCATCAGAAGGGGAGAAGGATGTTGAAGGACATAAATAATCCATCATAATCGAAGAACAATGCAGGTCATTTTCCAGTAGGGTGCTTGTGTATCTCTGAACGTCGATGTTGCACCACACTTCTACTTCACCCGTTGAGTTGTTGTAAACTCTCTTATTCAGTATGTTGTATCCTAGAAAATTCCTTCTTCAGCCTTTTCACTAAACTTCCTTGATTGATTTTTCTTCAGCAGTGTACATGGTGCGCCAAACGGTTTGAGGTACTCTTGATTAGGTTTACATTGTTGGAGCAACTCGTAACATGTTTTACCATGACGTTTGACCACCATGACTCGATTTAGGGTGTAACATGCATTGGAAACTGCCTCATTCCAAAATTGGATAGGTAGTTTCGAGTCAGCTAGCATCGTTCCCGCTGTCTCTATCAAGCTCCTGTTCTTTCGTTCTGCAAATCCATTCATTTGTGGAGTGTAGGTAGATGTGAACTGATGTAAAATTCCTTTCTCTTTGCAGAATACCTCCATCCACTGGTTCTTAAATTCTGTGCCGTTGTCTGAGCGAATTTGACGTACTTTCAGCTTGTAGAGAGATTCCAATGTGGTGACCAGTTGTTTGAACGATTCAAATGTTTCTGATTTGGATTTCAGAAACATTACCCAAGAGAATCTGAAGTAGTCATTAGGGACTACATAACAGTACAAATCACCAGCGATGTTCTTGGTGCTCACAGGACCAAATAGATCCATATGTAGATGTTCGAGAGGCAATTCAATAGATTTTACTTTCTTTGACTTGTGAGACTTCTTGGTCTTTTTTTCTTTCTTACATGCCACACAAAAATCTAGAAGTTGAAAATTCTTAACATTGAGTCCATTTACTAAATCATTCTGAATCAGATGATTCATCTTCCGTGGATTTATGTGTCCCATTCTCTTACGCCAAGAGATCGAGTCCCTTTCAGTTGCCTTTGACAAGAAGCATTTTACTTAATGATCAGTTGTGGAGACCTTTGTTAGATCCAAGACATATAAGTCATTATATCTTGAAGTTGACATTAGAATTTGGTCCTCCGAGATAATGTAATCCTTTTTCAACACATAGCACTTCTTGTTGTAAAAAACAACCTTAAATTCTTTATAATAGATTTGAGATACAGAAAGTAAGTTATTTTGTAATTGTTGAATGTAGTTGACCTTGTCAAACTTGACTTTCTGATTTCCCATTTCGCCTTGAGTGGTGATGTATCCTCCTTTATTTCCAGCAAATGAGACATGTCCCCCTTTAATTTGTTTGACATTTGAAAGGAGAGACAGGTTCCCAGTCATGTGCCTAGACGCCCCGCTATCAACAATCCAGGTGTTTATGATAGCATTGTAATGGACACCCTGGACATTCAGAGGAAATTATTAGTTGAGGTTTGTGACCCAAGCCTTAACTGGCTTGGGTGACCCAGAGGAAACACACATCATGAACTTAACCCAATGTCCATTAAAGGGTGAGGGCATATCGTTCTTCTTAGTGTTCTCAGTATCAGACACTGGACATGACTTTTCTTTCCATAGGCTAGTTTTGTGTAAGTCTTGTTTGTGATAAACAGACGACTGACTTACGGTTTGACTTTGGGTTCATTACTTCTTTTTGGTGGAGTAATAGAACTCCTTTTAGAAGAAATTTGTTTAGTATCATGAAGTTCAATTTTCTTTCTTGGTGTCAAATAATAAGAACAATTAGAAGCAATGTGTCCTCTCTTTCCACAATTGTAGCAGGATCTACTTTCTACATGTTGGGAAAATTGTCTCTGTGGGGAAGTGTGTGATACTGGTGTGACTTTAGTCTGGTTGGGCTTGGACACTTCTTGTTTATATGTTTTAATTTCTTTAACAAAATTCATTGTTTAAACGTTTTTGACATCTTTATCCTTTTGTTTATTTGGACTGTGACGTGGAACATGTGGTTGGTTAATTGGTTTGGTCGTTTTGAGTTTAGAAATAGACATATTTGAACCTGACTTTACATTAACCTTTTCAAATTGTTCTTCCAAATTCACAATAGGCAACTTACCTTTAGATTTCAAAGTAGCCTCCTTCTGTTTAGTGACAGATTCCACTAGTTTACACGTGGAATCTGGATCACTAGCTAGAGGAGTGGAAACCACATGATCCTTAATAGGATTGTTATTTACTGTTCTACATTTAGCATTTAACGATATCTCATGTGGTGGTGGAACCACTTTGTAACCAAACCCCTCCCCGTTATTTCTGTAACCAAACCCCTCCCCGTTATTTCGTTCTTTCACTAAATGTTGAACTATGTGAGAAGAACTAGTTCAACTGTGCAGTTTTTGTTTTAATGAGTTGACTTCGACATCTAAATCTACCTTTTCTTTCTTAGTTTAGGGAGTTTAAGTAGAACTTTATGTCATTTCCTTGATTAAAAGAAACAACTTCGGTTTCCCATAGTTGTTTATTTAAAAGTTCTATATTCTCTTTATAACTATGCTCATTTCGTTTTAAAATCCAATTAGCTTTTGTACACAGTTGTAAGTCATTTAATAAGCTATCATTATGGTCTAGTAACCTAGCAAATTTTAAATCTATGCTTTTTCTAAATTTGTTACATTCATTACAAGCATGATCTTCAAAGAGTTGGTCTTTGGTACTTACCTGTGAAGATTCGGTTGAATCCGCCATTAGCGCAAAGTTTGACTCTTCAGATGCTGAAGATTCTGAACATGTCGTTCTGAGATATTCTTCAATTAGTTGATTGACCACATTCGCAGTATCTTCATTATCTGACATCACTAGTTCAACTACGATTTCACCTTCACTTGTAGTGTCATCATCCAAACCCTCGACATTGGCAATGTTCGATTCACCTGGAGACACAAAACTGAAGGTCCAATCCTATCCTTCGTCACCTTGAGCAGTCAAGGCCTTTGTCTTTTTGCTAGACGAGAATGGATTCCCGTTACCTGTCTTCTTGGGATTTACACATTCACGTTTGAAGTGCCCCTTTTCTCCACAGTTAAAGAAGGTAACTTTGGTTTTATCAAAACTAAAGGTAGTATCTTTGTGGCTATCAAGTTATGTCCTGTCTTTTTCACAAACGTTTTCGCTCTCCTGACAAAACTTGCCAAAGCCCACAAAATATCCATTCTTTCTAGTTCATTCTCATCCACCTGCTCGTAATCTTCATCCGCAGATGGCAATTTCCGATCTTTCCTGTAACTAGACCATCATAAGAATGATCAACCGCTGCTAGAAGATCCATATGCTCCTTTGCAACCTCCATAGTAATATTCCCGAGATTCTCGGTCTTCAATTTCGTACCATTTACTTCAGGTGCGATAAATTGGGTACTAGATGACATTGATGTTTCAGATCCTAAGGTTGTAGGTTGAGAAGGAGCGGTTGAACTAGACACAAACAATGTTTGAAGAGGTACTCCTTAACTGGTTGAAGTGGAAGAGGAGTTATAAAGTGAAGGATTCTGGTCATAGTATCCTTTCTGAGCCCTGTACTTCATCCTCAGTTCCTCCTCTCTCAATTTCAAGATGAAGTCGTTTATGTCTACTTTTGCCAGTATATTGTTTGTCTCAAGTTAGACACAAACGAATCCCACTTCTCAGGTAAACCATCAGCAAAGCTTGACACTTTGTCTTCTATTGACATTGTGACCCCATGAGTGTGAAGATCACTCATTAAATGGTAGAACCTGTCTATGACATCATCCAAGCTTTCTTTACCCATCGAAGAGTAGTTATAAAACTCCTTCTTCAAAGCCTTTGCCTTTAGAGCTTTTAACGATGCATTCCCGTCGTATCGTTTCTCCAAAGCTTTCCATAACTTCTTTGCCTGTTTGTTCTCAGAAAACTGATGGAATATGTCTTTTGGTATTGATTAAGTCAACAGGGCATACACCTTCTTTTCTGCATTATACTTTGCTTTCTGGCTGTCAGTCATCCCACACAAGGTTAATTTAACACCATCAGCACCAACCGGCATATTGTAACCCGTCTCAATAGATTCCCAAAGGTTGGGATTAACTCCATTAAGATACATCTCGAATCTCTGCTTCGATTGTGGGTAATCATCTAACGTTATAAGTTTAGGGGGCTTATTCTGATTCCCAATTTCATTTTCCAGAAGCAAAAGATTCTGGATACGAGAGTCCCTTCCGGCAGTAAACGCAGAGTATTGATCTTCCATTTCAATAAACTTTGAACTTCAACCTAAGACTTATTCACTCGTGCGAATGGAGAAGTGCGAATGGGCCAATAGTGCAATTGAACAAATGCGGATGGGTCAATCATGCGATTGGACAAATACGGATGAACAACCATGCGATTGGACAAATGAGGATGAATAACCGTGCGATTGGACAAATGCGGTTGAACAACTGTGCGATTGGACAAATGCGGATGGACAATGCGAATGGGGTGGTTCGGTCCTATGAATGGATGGGCGACTAAGTTCAATTTTTCGTATGGGGTGTGCGATTGAGATCAGTCGTGCGATTGAGCCAATCGTGCGACTGAAGGCTGCTGTTTATGCAAAATCGAAAGTTTTTTATACTTTGACGCAAAAACACGAGTTTTCAAGAACCCTAATCTGTCATATGCCGAAAACTTATACTGTTAGACCTGGAGACGTCGAAAACAATGTTTTACTAAAAAAGGTGACTCTTTTGAATGAAAAACGTGATTTTTGCACCGAAACTAATCGAATCACATGCAAAATCAAAAGCCAAAGCTCTGATACCACTTGTTATGGACCGTGTACATACGGAGTATTAACTGATAATGTGTGTATACCTAATCAAATAGTGCGGAATCCTATTTGATTGGTGATCCAAAAAGTGAGAACGCGGTTTTGATCAATCTAATGATTAGTGAAACGTTAAGAACGATTAGAACACGATCAACTGCGAACTATGAAGTTAGAACAGGTTCTTTGGAGTCTCTGGACGGCTAGGGTACATATACGAGTCTGAAGTGTTTTGTTTTTCCATGAATTAGGTGGTATTTATAGGTTAGGGTTTGTCAATCGTACGACTGAACCATTTGCTTGGTTCAGTCGTGCGACTGAATCATACGATTGACCCATACGCACGACTAAAGGTTCAGTGGTGCGACTGAGCCAATCTTATGTCTCAATCACGTGACTGATCCAGACTTCTGGTTCAGTCATGCGACTGGTCCATTAGCATGAAGTATTTATGCGTTGATCCATTAGCATGGTCCATTCGCATGAAGACTTAATACAATTAAGTTTGAACATGTTTCTTAATCATTATTGACTAAGAACTATCCAAACAACCATAAACCTATATTGTTAGTTCAATATGCTTTATTACACACTAAACAATGAAACATTAAACATTATAAGCATCAATCACATATTGCATTTCATTCAACTCATTCATTACGTATAAGTAAGACATGACAGACATTTTACATTAAGCTCCAAAACTAGGTACATACGTATCTGCATCTAGCATCAGGAAGACCTATCTTATCATGGATGTACACTACTAATCCAGAGAGATGGCATGTGACTAGAGATCAAGGTATTAAAGATGTCTACACATGGCAAGACAGGTTCAATCTACCCTTACATGATTTCTTTGAGATGAGAAGACATTATGAGAGTCTGAATGATCCTAACCATCTGATGAAGAAAGGCATGGTCATTATCATAATGAGGATTGTCAATATCTGAAGTCTTCAAATGTTTTGATAGCATTAGCTTTGGGGGAGTTTGTAATGTTTTATATAAAGCTGATGAAATCCAAAACATCCAAAGTCTATCCTACATGCATGCACAGAAGTACTAAGTAGAATGTTTCAAGATTTTCACACTATGCCTTAGAAAATATTTTAAGTGTGAAATATTCTAAAGCCAAGACCAACATCTACCGAAGCCAAACATGAAGTCTTCCGAAGCTTCAAACACAAAGTCTTTCGAAGCCAACACTTGAAGACAGATTTCTTCCTAAGGCTTTTGAGTACATGCTTTATCTGATGTACCTTTGCCCATAAAGTTGGACCACCTTAACGCTGTAACTCTATTGGCTAACCAACTTTCACAAGTTAGTGAAAGGTCTATGCATTTGTAACTATAAATTAAGGTCTTGAGTCTGTTACTTTCTACTTTATGTACTTTTATTCTTTTTGTAATATATCAGGATGTGAGTTATGGCATATCATAGTCACTAGACATAAGGCAATCTGCCTTTTGATTCTACATTGACTTTGTTGTTGTCTAGATCATGTATCGAGCTGGCCTTCAAAGTATGGCTGATTGTAGGATGTAGTATAAAGTATCTCAAGTCCGTTGTAATTTTTAATTGGTATGCTTTGTAAACACTTGTAAGGAACTTGAGATCAATATACATCATTCTTGAAAACCAAACACTTTTGTTATTTTGTTAACGTTCTTGTTCTATCTTTTTTATTACTTGTTTTACTTAGCATCAAGGTGACTGGTTGGCAGTTCCCTATTCGATCTGTTAAGTGTTTAAAATCAACTATCCTCATTGTGTGTTGTGTTATAAGTGACTAATCCTTTAAACGGTCTTGCAATTGGTATCAGAGCATTCCAGGCTCTTGATTGAAAGATCTCACCATCTTAAGATCCCTCACACACACAAAATACTTAACATCTCAAATGGCAGCTATCACTAAAGCTGATATGGAAACTGGAACCATGACAAAGTCCCCACTGATCACTCTTGAAGATTTTGACACTTTGTGCCAAAGAATGGAAGGTTTCTTCAAGTCTCAAGACTCCAAGATGTGGGAATTTGTTCTTTCTGGACCTTACATATCAAGCTCTTCTTCAGCTGCTGTTGGAGGTGGTATGATTCCAAAGGCTATGGCTGACTACTTTGATGAAGATAGAAAGAGAGTAGAAATTGATTAGAAAGCCATGACAACCCTTTAGGCTGCTCTTTCAAACTCACTATACAGAGGTTTTAAGAAATGCAAAACAGGTAAGCAGTTGTGGGATGCATTGAAACTAATGTATGAGGGTTCTACTAAAGCCAAGGAGAAAAGAAGGATCTCCTGAAGCACTAGTTTGAAAACTTCACCTTTAAAAAAGGTGAAACCATGACTCAACAATACTTTAGGTATGTTGAGATTGTGGACACTTTAGTGGATGTTGGAGTGACTCATGAAAACAAGGACATTGTAAGGAAGTATATTTCCTCTCTTCATAGGGAATGGACCCATTACTTTGTTGTTATCATGAGAACTGAGAACCTTAAGACTCTCACTTTACCGAGTTGTATGGTATTCCTAGTGCATACCAAATGGAGATGAAAATGCAAGGTTCATCTGGTAACTCCAGCAATCAAATGAGTTAAGCCCTGTATGTGACTGAAAGGGATAGCACAGAACCTCAACATCATCTTATATGCTACCCTAACAATGCACAAAAGGGTCCTTTGATCACCTTTCCGTAGACACCAAGAGAAAGCTACACTCAAGGAAGCCCATTCCAAGAGACAAGTTCTTCACAAGCCTTTGGGTCTTCTGATGGAAGTTTAGGCAACTTTCTTTTCACCCTTGAAGACCTGGACTGTATCCATCCAGATGACTTGGAGTACATTGAAATAGTCCCGTAGATGGCTCTTCTCACACATAGAGTCAAGAAGTTCTACAAGAGGACATGAAGGAAGTTTCCAAGCAATGCAGCCAGTGGAAAGTTTGGGCTGGATAAAAGCAAAGTCAAGAGTTACAACTGTAACAACATGGGTCACTTTGCTAGGGAGTTCAAGGCACCAAGGAAAAATGGTGGCCAAGCACAATCCAGACCAAACTACGCTGATAAAGCCACCCAAAGTGAGAGGCCAAAGCAGCAAGCTACTGTTGTTATTGAAGAATAAGGCTTTGACTAGAGCTTTTAGGTGAAAGATGCATCTCCAAACCAAGCACTAATGTTAGATCATGATGAAACAAATGTATTAGAACATCTCTAAACACCTAGCTGTATTGCTGAAGTTAATAGATACAAGTCCTACAACTTAGAGAGGAGATTTGATCTTAAGTCCTTGAATATCTTAAAATCTAATTTCAAAAGACCTGAAAATAATTATAAACTAAAAAAGGTGGACTTAGAAAACACCATTTCAGTTCTTAAACATGAACACACCACTACAGGACCTAGAGCAAAGACCTCATGACCAAGTTGACTAAACGCCAGATTGAGTTTGTGATCAGCAAAGCTAGGGCATAAAAATATGATCTTGAAGAAGAAACCTTCAAGAACATTATATCCTCATCCTTGAATGCAAAAGTTTACTATTAGAATAAGCAGGGACTAGAATCTAGTGAGATAACTCCTCCACACACCATCTTTTCTATAAGATCTCTTAGGTGTGAAACTTATGAAGATGAGCTTCCTCTCATAGACCCCTTAACTGAAGAGGATGAAGAAGTGATAGTGGAGAATGCCTTTAAGAAGATTGAAGAAGATGATTCTAAGAGAGGTCATTATCCTTCCGAGGAGAGTAAGAAGACTAGGATGACCAAATCTATGAGAAAGAACTTGATCAGGAAGAGCAAGAGAAAAGCAAAGAAGGCTCAAGAGATCAAGGTCATCTTTAACTCTAAGCAGAAACAAGTTTTTATCTCTGCAGGAATTGAAGTGGTAAAGTCTAAATATACTAACATGAACTCTAGTACCAGGAGATCAAGTTTAATATCAACTCATCTCAGCAACAAAATGAAGGCTGATCAGTTGTGTGCCCCTATTACACAACCTGAACCATCCAACTACAAAGGAAGTTCTCACCGTAAAAGGACTTCCATCGCATCTGCAAAAGATAAAGGTCGAGAAGGAAAGTGATCAAGTTCAGCCTTGTTCACAGAAGAAGGCTCTTAGGAAGAAGAAAATAGAACGTGTTATGTGTGAGATTACCTTTCATCTTGTTAAGAATTGTCCTTACAATCCAAAAGGCACTCTCCACATGACCAAGAAAGAGAATTCTAAGAGTTTCAAGAAGAAGCAAGCTTCGGAAGGAAAAACTTTTCCTTTCGGAAGCTCCAAAATGAGTAAAAAATTAACAAACTCATATTTCATAAACTAGTTTATCGAATTATATTTCCAACCCTAGTTTATACAACTCCTAACTCGATCGGATGACTCTGTAACAGACTCTACAAAGTAAGTGCACATATTTGCACATTATGTTTGTATTGTTTTTTTATAAGCTTTTGAATAGGATTTCAAAACTTTTTCTAAATGATAGTTTTTTGTAACATCCTAAAATAGTACACCGGAGAGTTTTAGAATTTTTACTTAAATTTAGATATTTTTTAATTATCATGTGAAACTATAACAATGAATTTGTCCAAATCTGTTTTATCTTGTATTATCCTTTCATTTTCTTTGCTTTTAATACTTTTATTTTCTATGGTCAATGCTCATAACAATAACCTTAAACATAAATTCTAATACATATAGTCATACTAATTTGGGGCTTCACCATTTCTAATAAGCAAGTCATAAGTCAAACTCATACTGAAGAACTAAAGGTGAGTATTCATTTTCCTTTAATGTTTTTGGGATGTGACATGTATAAATATCTAGTTCTAAATATGTCTTGGAAATCATACAATTTAATTAAGTCTTATGTGGGTTCTATGATTTTGTGATAAACTTGTTGGATTAATCTTTCATGTGATGGCCAATCTTACTCACATACTTGCTAGCATGTGAAATTAATTAACTAAAGGCTAAGGCGATAATGATAGCGCTATTGGTTTGAAACCTAATCAAACAGGCCATTGTACATGACATTTGGATATCGAAATCGATATTCTTAGTCTAACCTATTGGTTAGGGACATTTGTCAAGAAAGATGTGATCAATGTATTTGGTTTAATCGTACTTGCTTGAATTCATAGTTTGACTCTTGAATTGCATTTTAAATCTATTATATGTAATAAACAATGTTTACTTACCAACCTTCTAGCTGACCTTTATTTTATACATGTCATAGGAAATGCTGCTTGAGATACCTTCAAGTTTTTGACACTTAGGATTCTTATGGACATAGTTAATAAATCAAACTTTATTTTATGTTATGCTTGTATGAAAAATTTATGGTTTCTTTGTAAGACATATGTAATTGCATTGATTAAATAAATTATCACTTTAATAATGCCACGTGCTATGGACAATCTACACGCCCCAACACATTCATGTGGTATAGATTTTTTCTAAATAATGTTTTGAAGAAGGTAGTTGGTTTTTGCAGGACCGTTTAAGGGATTGATCAGTTACAATACAACACACAATGAGGAGAGTTGATTTAGAACACTTAAAATAATAAATAGGGAATTGCCAACCAGTCACCTTGATGCTAAGTAAAACAAGTAATAAAAAGATAGAACAAGAACAATAACAAAATAACACAAGTGTTTAGTTTTCAAGAATGATGTATATTGATCTCAAGTTCCTTACAATTGTTTACAAAGCATACCAGGATTAAAGATTACAAGGGACGTGAGATACCTTATACTACATCCTACAGCCGGCCATACATTTAAGGCTAGCTGGATACATGATCTAGACAAAAACAAAATCAATGTAGAGTCAAAAGGCAGATTGCTTTTGACTAGTGACTATGATATGCCATAGCTCACATCCTAATATATTACAAAAAGGATAAAAGTATATAAAGTATAAAGAAACAAACTCAAGACCTCAATGTACAGTTTACCAAAAGCTGGACCTTTCACCAACTTGTGAAAGTTGGTGAGTTAAACAGAGTTGTAGTGGAAAATAGGTCTTGCTTTATGGTAAAAGGTACATCAGATAAAGCATGTACTCAAAAGTCTTTGGAAGAAATCTGTTTTCATAAACTTTCTTCGGAAGACTTTGTCCCTGAAGTTTTGGAAGACTTTATTTTTTGCTTCGAAAGATTTTGGTCTTGGCTTCGGAAGAATTCACACTTAGAATGTTTTCTAATGCAGAATGTGAAACTTCCAAAGCATTCTACTTCAGTATTTTGTGCATGCATGCGGGACAGACTGTTTGGATGTTTTGGGTTGCATCAACCTTATACGAATCCTTACAAACTCCCCTAGGCTGATGCTACCAAAACATTTGAAGACTTCATATATTGACAATCCTTATAATGATAATGACCATGCCTTTCTTCATAAGATGGTGAGGATCATTTAGACTCTCAAAATGTCTTCTCATCATAAAGAGAACATGCAGAGGTAGATTTAACATGTCTTTCTATGTGTAGACATCTTCAACCCCTTGATCTCTGATGACATGCCATCTTTCTGGATTAGTAGAGTAAGTCCAGGATAAGATAGGTCTTCCTAATGCTAGAGGACCAGCTTGGATTGGAGTTGGTAGAGCTTCCTCTTGTTGCACATTCTCAAGATGTTTGGACCCATTAGTGTAATAAGTCAAGGAAGGATCTCATACATGACACCTTATGAACTGCTCTTTCATAGGAAACCATTTATTGGCTTTCTTAAATCATTTGGTAGTCCTGTCATAATATTAAACACCCGAGACTATTTGGGTAAATTTTCATCCAAGTCTGATGAAGGATTCTTTGTTGGTTATTAATCTGTTTCAAAGGCTTATAGAGTGTTTAATCCTCGATTAAACATTATTGATGAATCTACAAATGTTCCATTCAAGGAACATTCATTTCCCAAATCTACAAATGGTCCCGACTAGTTGTTTGATATTGACACATATACAAAGTCATTTGATCAATTTCACTTGTCTGATGCAGGAAATCTACATTCAAATGGTACTTCATCAGCTGTAGAAAGAAGAGATGATTTTCCCTTGATTCCTCCTACATTTGATGAACACATGAATGAAGATGTGCCCCTTCAAGCTGATCCCATCAGGCAACCATCACAAGACCTTAGTGTTTCTTCTGAAGGAGGTCCAAGCCTGTTTCCATCCAACTCAGATGATCTGTCAACTGAGATC
>BJCM01085732.1:0-12485 GCA_018326385.1 Flaveria bidentis
TCATACTTATATTGCTTCTCTAACGTATACCATGTGTTATGACGATCCCGTCTCGTTACATTCCCGTGTTTCCGCTTTAGCGGGGGTGTGACATAGGGAGACCCGAACCGATTCGGGTGAAAGCATATCAGCTAATCATGACCTCAGATGTGATGAAGGAAGTCAAGGAGTTCCAAGACGAGGCATTGAAAGAAGATCATCTTAACTTTGAGAGAATGAGAGGTCTGGTCGCAGAATTGGGTGAAAACACCAAGCAATGAGAGGTCTGGTCGCAGAATTGGGTGAAAACACGCTTGGTGTTAGAACTCAATTCGGAAGGATGTGGATTCCTCGTTTTGGGGATCTAGTGTTGGAGCTGTAAAAGATAGTCTATATTATCAACACAGTGAAAGTCAAAAAAGTCAACGTCACGGTCAAAGTCAACAAAAGTCAAACCCGACACGTTTGAGATGAGGAACCGAGACGAGATGTTGAAGATTTAAATGACTAAGATTTTATTGTAATAAATATATTTTGTGTGAACAAAATATATTTTATCTTGTTTTTAGTCATTTTTATGCTTAATATGTAATTTTGTATTAATTAGCCTAAGTCTAGGGGGTTAAGTGCTATTAATGAATATTAGTCTAGACTATAAATAGATTAATTGTCATTAGTGTTGGTTTATGGTTGCATGACCAATAGATTGGGGGATTATTTGTAAACACATATTTTGCAATCTAATTGAAGATCAAAGGGGATTTATTGTGATTATCATTATTTTGATCTAATTCTTCATGATTTGATTCAAGTTTGATTATCCTGGAGTTACAATTTGGTATCAGAGCCATTTTGGATCAAATTCATTGAAGAATTGAAGAAATTGTTGCTGATTTTGAAGGTGTTCAACAGAATTTTATAAAGAGAAAGTGGGGGTTTAGAGAGAGAAAGTAGATTTGAAAATTCAAATTTCATCCAAATCATAATCAATCCATCAGATCTACAACAATCTACTATAAATTTAAAGATATACAACATAAATTCCTGATCTACAACATATTTTATACAAGAAATTCAAAGAAAATTTCAGATATGAAGAAGTTTCTCTCACACACACTAGTATGTGTTCTTGTGTTCTTGAGGATCTTCAAAAATTCAGAACTGATTAAATCCTTCGAATCTGATGATCTCACAATTGCACAATGTCGGTTTGATAATTTTGCAGCTTTAAAGAATGAAACGATGTCTGATATTGTTGATTATTTTCTGTTGGTGGCAAGTAATCTGAAGAAGTTTGATGCCCAATTGGGAAATCATGAACAAGTTCTGAGATTGCCTGATTCCCTCCCATCAGAATGGAGCTCACATGACAAGTCGATTCAACGAGATAGAGGCTTTCGGGATTAAAACCTGATGGAGGTGATCAACAAACTCAAAGAGATTGAGATGGATATCAAATGTCATGAGTACTATGAAGCGACATATCTAACTCTAAAGATCACTTTAAACTCCAAAGAGAAACCAAAAGAGAGATCAGATTCTAGCACCAAATCCGACAGTTTACCGAAACCTAGAACAAAAGAGGTACAAGAGGAGCTTAAGCAGATATCAATGGGTAAAGATGGAGCTGAGTTGAATGCTGAATTTTGTGATGCTGAGAAGGAAGAGGAATGGAAGCGAAATACCAGAATTTGCAACTGCAAGAAGGCTCTTATTGCTGAAAGAGTCATCTTGGATCTTCCATACCATACAATTCAGGATATGTGTTCTTCTGCTTGCAAAATTCATTTATTTGATGTGTATAAAGCTAATAGGTTACTTTTAGATAACCAAAAGGAGTTAACCACCATAAACGCATAACTTAAAAAGAATGAAGCCAAGTATTTCATAAAATTAAATGAAGCTTTAAAAGAAAATGATCATTTAAAACGAATTATTCTTGAAAGAAATGTTGAAATTAATCTTTTAAACGAAAGAGTCACATTGGCTGAATTTGAAACAAGAAATCTTAAAACAAAGCTTGATAGATGGACCATACCCGGAATGAAACATGAAGAGCTACTGTGTAAACAGAGGGGAGTTAGGATTAAAACGGGAGTGGATTGTGGTGAAAATCCATACATCTATCCTCCTCCTAGCACCCATTGTTACTCTCCTATTCCTTAACCTCATCCATCTAATGATTTGATTGAAGCTGCAGAAACTAATAGTTTAAATGCAGGTTTAAGCAACGTTAATCTTAAAGAGGTTAGAGATGCGCAAGATTCTCTTGTAGGTTTGGGATTCCTCAGGCAAAGGTCTGATAAGAAGATTAATGATGATTCTACTTCTGATGCTCCAACACCAATATCAGTTGCTTCTTCAACTTTCTTTAACAAATTCAAATCAGGTAACATTCCTTCATTTGTTCATGTCAGGTTTGTCAAAGAAGGAACAGTTGTTGAATCATTAGGCAATGAGAATCCTATAAGCGAAGCCAACACAATAGGAGGCATCAATCAAGATCCTTTGGAAGCAGATCTGTGTATACGAGACTGGATAAGCATAGATGATGAATCAATCACATAGGTGTGTGTTGGTTGCTCACAGATCAAGATGTCTCCTAACATTGTCAAGTCACAAAAGCTTCCAAAAGCTAAATCAAGACCAATACAGATCTATTCTCCAATTTCAAAGCAACCCAGTCAATCAGTGAAGATCTCATTCCCTATTTAGCATGGGAAACTTCAGAACACGCAAGAATATGCTACAAGCTCAAAGCAATCCTTCTCAGCACCTGCACAACAAAGGACTACAAAGCATCAAAAGCCTTTCAAGGCTTGTTTTGAGTGTGGAAAAGAAGGTCATGTGGTAAAGAAATGTCCTCAAAGGCTTACTACGGATGGTAAAGGCAAAACGAATTGCTTTCTCTAGCTGTAAGTCTACAAAGAATGTTCCAGATGGTAAAGGCAACACGGGTTGCTTCTCTGGATCAAGAGGTAAAAAGCACACATCTTTGAATGGTTGGATGTAAAACCCTCCATCCAAACCTTTTCATGTGAAGCCGGTTTCACATTATTCAAATATGAAAATAACAAAAGGTTTAAAACCAAATTCTTTTCCTTCTAGTGTTAAATCAGAAAATGATTTCCAAATTTAATTCATTCAAATCCAAATTAATTAAACCGAAACAAATTTGGAAAATTAAAAAGAAGGATACACATATCCCTGATTGTTTAAATGGTTGTGTGCAGATTCAGGTTTCTTATATTGATGAAAAAGGAACTTCCAGGACTACGATGGCCTGGGTTCCCCTTTCAAACTAATCTATTAATGAGTGCAGGAACAATTCAAGAGGACTGTTAGTAATCCGGTTTATTGACAGAGATTGTTCCTAATTCAATTTGAGGCGGAACTAACAGGTTAAGGTCATGGTATTTTATCCATCATCTGGATTTTTATATGCACAATCACAGTTCTCACTTCACAATCACTGCATATTTCTTGATAATTCATTTCTTATCTTGATAATCAGTGTAGTTTGAAAGATCTTCTTTGATAAATTTTTATTTTTGTACTGTAAGTGTGATTAAAAAATTAAAAAAATAAAAAATATTAAAAATTTAAAAAAAATTAAAAAAATTTGCAAAAAAAATTAGGGGGAGAGTATAAGTAAATAAAAATGAAAAGAGAACTGGGAACTTGATTTGAGATGATTGAGAAATGATTGTATATCTTCTTGAAATGCTTGTTTTTGCGTGACTTGCGTTTTTAAAATGATAAATGATAGTAACTGATGTTGTTATCTTATTCACATATTATTTTTAACTGCAAATAATAGAAAAACAAATAGATTCTTTAATAATATGCTTGGTAGACTCAACCTGAAGAATAAAGTAGACAGCAGGATCATGATTTAAATTAAAATATTTGCTTAAGGACGTCTGGATTTACGCAATCATTTTGGCCTGCATAAAAACTGAGTCCCAACAGAAATCAGATTGAGAATTGATCTTTCACACACCATGATACAAATCATATAAGCCATATCCTTGAGTCATGTCTTGTGTATTTATGTGTCTTGTATTGTACGGTAGTACTAACCTAGAATGATGATCTCCTTTGTTGTACGGTAGTACTGACCTGGAGCTCTCAATAGCACATGATTAAATGGTCATCTCCTTTGTTATACGTAAGTATAGACCTGGAGCTCTCACCATTTTGGTCTAACTTGTGTCAAATAATCTAAACGATGAATTCATCACAGAATGCCATATTCTGTCGATAATCACTAGCACACTAATGTACAAGCCTTAATCTGTAAAGATCATTACAAAATTCAAGAAATCCTGAGGTTGGGTTAGGGTTTTTGCCAAATGATTATGGGGTCCTAAAATTCTAAAGCATCTAATCGAACCTTAACAAATCATATGCTATTTGTTGAAAAAGATAAGGCATGGGTTTAAGTGGACAAACATATCACAATCATTATTGATCTGTCGAAGAATTTCAAAATCATTCAAAGACTATGATTAGATTCAGTTATCAGTGTGATCTCATTGTTTGTCGATGTATAATTTCATCTTTGTGCTAAAGTATATCTTGAGGATATGATCTCATGATCAATTCATTTCTCGGTTTAAAAAAAAAGAAACAAAAAAAAAATAATGATATATAAAAAAATGATGATATAATAAAATAAAAATTATAATATATTTTCATTTCAAAAATTCTTTTAGATCTTCCATATTATGCTATTACAATTTTATCATTTTTCATGCATTTCACAGAAATTGCGCACAAACGAACACGAGTTTGCTTGTTTTTCACACACGGATAAATACGATTTTATTTTGTTAAAATAAAATGTTCTAATTTGAAATGTCGAGATTGTGTTTGTGAATGTGTTTCAGATATTTGCTTTAAGTGATGGCTGATCATCAGTTGAGCAGTGTACCTGATCAGAGAACCTGTTCTTCAAGTTTGTATAAAATACCGAGCTAGGAATCCTCCTCTTACATATTCTGAAGCACTCAAGATTAGAGATTTGGGAAAGATGTTCCAATATCTTTACAAAGGATGCACTCAAAAAAGGGGAGCTTATGAGATGAAAAATCTTTCTCATTAGATTTAGAAAGATTCAAATTGAAGATCTTTCTACTATTGACTTCTCGATGCTGATTTCGTTTGAAGACGTTGATAATGATAGACTAAGGGGGAGTATTGTTGGAGCTGTAAAAGATAGTCAATATTATCAACACAATAAAAGCCAACAAAAGTCAATGTCACAGTCAAAGTCAACAAAAGTCAAACGTGAAACGTTCGAGATGAGGAACCGAGAGGAGACATTGAAGATTTAAATGACTAGGATTTTATTGTAATAAATATATTTTGTGTGATCAAAATATTTTTTATCTTGTTTATAGTCATTTTTTTGCTTAATATGTAATTTTGTATTAATTAGCCTAAGTCTAGGGGGTTAAGTGCAATTAGTGAATATTAGTCTAGACTATAAATAGGCTAATTGTCATTAGTGTTGGTTTATGGTTGCATGACCAACATATTGGGGGATTATTTGTAAACACATATTTTGCAATCTAATTGAAGATCAATGGGGATTTATTGTGATTATCATTATTTTGATCTAATTCTTCATGATTTGATTCAAGTTTGATTATCCTGGAGTTACATCTACGTATGAAGATCATGGATGAAGCTCATAATACTCGATACTCTTTTCATCCCGGTGCTACGAAAACGTACCAAGACATGAAGAAAGACTATTGGTGGCCGGGTATGAAGCGCGATATGGTGGAGTACATGAGTAAGTGCCTAACTTCGATATACTAGAATGGAAGTGGGAGCACATCACAATGGATTTCACTATGAAGTTGCCACGTACCCCGAAAGGGTATGACGCTATATGGGTGATTGTTGACCGACTGACGAAGAGTGCTCACTTCCTACCGATCCACAAGACATATTCATCCATGAGGGTGGCGGATCTTTTCATTAAGGAGATTGTAACTCGTCACGGTGTACCGGTGTCCATTGTGTCTGATCGTGACACTCGGTTTACATCCAAATTCTGGAAGAAATTCCACGACGCTATGGGGTTGAGGTTACATATTAGCACGACTTATCATCCCCAGACTTGGTCAGTCCGACAGGACCATTCAGACATTGGAGGACATGCTTCGGGCATGTGTGATTGATTTTGGGGGAAGTTGGGATTACCACTTACCGTTAGTTGAATTCTCATACAACAATAGTTACATTGCCGGCATTGGTATGCCACCTTATGAGATGTTATACGGTAGAAGATGCAGAACACCCGTCTGTTGGGGTGATATTGGTCATAAAGAGTTAGGGAGCGTTGAGGTGATAGAGGCAACGACCGAGAAGCTTGTAAAGATCAAAGCCTTCATGAAGGCAGGCAAAGATAGACAGAAGTTGTATGTTGATAAACGACTTAGACCGATTTAGTTCCAGCTGGGAGACCGGGTTATGTTAAAGGTCTCCCTTGGAAGGGTATCATTCGTTTCCGAAAGCAGGGCAAGTTGAGCCCAAGGTATATAGGGCCTTTCCGAGTCAATGCTCGAGTGGGAGTGGTGGCCTATAGACCAGAATTACCAGATGAGTTAAGTGGAATTCACCCGACATTCCACGTATCTCATCTAAGGAAGTGCTTGGCAGATGAAGATATGATTGTTCCATTGGAGGATATCGAAGTAGACGAACAACTCAATTATGTGGGGCAACCAGTGGCAATCATCGATCGAAAAGAGAATAGGCTGAGAAATAAAGTGGTTCCTCTTGTGCGTGTACAATGGAAGCACATGAAGGGATCCAAGTAAACGTGGGAGACTGAAGAAGAAATGAGGCATCATTACCCACGTTTATTCGAGGAATAACAGGTTTCGGGGACGAAACCTATTTAAGGGGGTGGACTTGTAACCCCCAGTTATTTATTTTTGAAGCCGACGGACGGGGAAAAAGAAATAAAGACCAAAGTTGAGGGACCAAACTCGCAAACGAGAGAAAGTTAGGTGAGTGGAGGTATTTAAAGGGAGAGGGCAGCCCTCACCCTCTCCCCACACCCACAAAATCAGCCAAAAAAGAGAAGAGAAGGAGAAAAGGGAGAAAAAGGGGTTTCGAGCTTGGTTCATGTGGATTCGAGCATGGAAATCGAAGTGTAGTGAGTCAATTCGAAGCACTTCTCGTTGTGGTCATTTGTGTAAGTTCTAAGACCCCACTTTTACACGTTTTTGAATGATTTTGGGGCTGGAACACATCTGAAAATCGTGTTTGAAGTGTTTGTGTGTTTGACCCATTTATGTATGTGTGTGTATGTGTATGATTCGTTTGGGTCTTGATTGTGAGCTTATGTGTGCTTGAATGAAGTTGTGGTATGCAATCTGAAGGTTCAGGATGGTTGATACATGCTTAAAAGAGGTTTGGAAGAGCTTGGAGGTCAACAATGGAAGATTGGGTTCGAGGGTGAGATGTATTCCGTAGAGTTTGGGCTATGCGATCGAATGGCATGCCAGTCGTGCGACTGAAGCCCACACGCATGCCAGTCATGCGATTAAGGGTCAATCGCATGTGATACGTACGACTGAGGCCCATACGCCTGCCAGTCGTGCGACTGAGGGTCAATCGCATGGGGAGTCATGCGACTGAGGCCCATACGCCTAGTTCCATCTGCATTAGGTCCATTCGAACAAGTATTCATCCGCATTGGTTCATTCTCATAGGTGTTCAATCGCATATTGTCCATTCGCATGGCGTTCAGTCGCATGAGAGGTTATGCGACTGAGAGGTGCCCATACGCCCAAGTAGGGCTGGTGTACCTGAGGAAAATGTAGTTTATCTACTGACTTTCGGGGGAAAGTGCAGATGTAAGTTTTAATGTGGAAGGTTCCCTTAAGTTCTTGTAAGTTGACTTTCAAGGTCATGGACGCTATGTTGGGCATGTTGATGTAGATGTATGATGTTGTATGTTTATGCATGATGTATGTATGTATGATGATGCCCAGTATGACGATGTTATTGACTGTGTATGTTATGTTCCCTATTATGATGTATGTTTATCTTTCCCGTTGCTTTACGCTAAATGTTAATGAATGAAGTGAAAGTATTACGTAACGTAAAGTGGAAGATAATGAAAAGAGGAACATGAAGAATGAATGCATGCATTAATGAATGATAAAAGTAAAGAAAGTCTTGCAAGCCTTGTATATCAGGACACGCCATTGTAAGGTGTTTGCCTAACGGTGTGTGGGTTTGCTACCCTGGGAGGATGCACATCATGGTATTTCTTTGTGATTGACCATTTGCATAGAACCTTTGTTGCATACCTTAGGTACTGTGACTAGAGGTGTGGTGCACCGTTATAGAAGGTCTATGATAGGCCCAGGTCCAGTACCGGGAACAAAAGGGTACTGAATATGGCAATGGTACACCTAAACTTTACCTTAGGTATTGTGACCAGAGGTGCGGTGCACCGTTATAGAAGGTCTATGATAGGCCTAGGTCCAGTAACATGAACAAAAGGGTAAAGTTTATGGTTTTGATGGAAATAAAAGATGTACTGATGAAAGTATGTGAAGGTTTATAAAGCACGATGAATGAACAAAAGTTAACAAATGATTGATGAAGATAATAATAATATTATCTATGTGTACGTATGATGTATGATCACATGCAAAAGTAAGGAACGGTTTTAATGAAAGAAAAGTATGTTTTACTATAAAACTAGAACTCACTCAAGAACGCTGACTTGTATGTGTTTCAAGTTGGCACGTAATTATTGCTGAGGATAGCACGAGGCTGCTACTCAGCTCTTTTGGATGGCATTCTTTTGTTTAATGTTTTTGCAATATATTGCGAATAAACCATGTTTTGTAAATAATGTTGTATTAACTTCCAAAAGCATTTATTTCGAAATGATAGGTTATTTTAATGTTTCCGCTGTAACGTTTTATTTAAGTTAATGAAAATATATGTTTATTATGCGATGATTGGCCAGCTGTAACTGTCCCGGGAGCGAGGCCTTACAGATTAATTTAATTCAAGAGTGTGTTAAGAAAGGAAAATACATAGCAATGCCCGTTGTTATGGGAAGTAAAAACAATCTATGCTATAATTATTGCTATTTAACGTTTTTGTATATGTACTTTTTTCTCCATCTATTATGTTAAGATTTCGAGACAACTTGGTTGCACTAACCTATACTCGCATAATTTGAGTGAAATACAAGTTAATTTAAACTTTTTGATCTTGGACAATGGTTTGATTTCTTATTCATTGTTAGGATCGTGTACTGCATGATGTACTAACTAATTAACATGTATACCGAACCAAATAGTGCGGAATCCTATTTGATTGGCGATCCAATCAGTGAGAATGCACGTAGAAACAATTATGTATTGAATCTAACGTTAAGAATCGATTAGGAATCAATCTACTGCGATCTATGAACTTGGAGTATGATCTTAGAAGTCTCTGCACGGCTAGGGTACGTCTGGAGTGGAAGTGTGTTCAATGCTTACATTTTTCCATGAATTAGGTGGTATTTATAGGTTAGGGTTGCTCATTCGAGCGACTGAACCATTAGCACGGTTTAGTCGTGCGATTGAGTCATGCGGTTGGTCCATTTGCACGACTGAGTGTTCATTCGTGCAACTGAGTCAATCTTATGTAAAAATCATACAACTGATCCAGTCTCCTGGTTTAGTCGTGCGACTAAGTCATTCGCATGAAGTTGTTCATGCGTATGGTCCATTAGCATTGGCCATTTGCATGATAACTTCATGTTATTAAGTTTGATTGTCTTAAATTTCATTACTTTATTAAATGTCATTACATTATTTACATTAGTTCAATCAACCACAAACCTATATAATCAAGTCAATATGCGTTAAACAACTCATTAATGAAATATTAAACATGATTAACACAACCAAACATTTACATTTCATTAAGTACCCAACTATTACAAACGTGTAAGACATTAACGACATATTACATCAAGTTCAGAAACTAGGGACACATGTACCTACAAACTCCCCCTTGGACCTAGTTCCATCTAATGTCTTACCATCTTCATCACCTCTTCATACTTCTTGTACTTCTCTTCTTTTGTGACTCATGCGTGTATCTCAAACGCAAAGAAGAGTCGTATAACATTCTGAAACTGTAGAGCTTGTACAATATCTTGAGAGTCATAGAATAGTGGCCACTTGTATAATGTGTATACATCATCTGCACACAAGTTTGTGAGCCACATTGGGTCAAATACCCTGATAGTATCCATTTTGCCTTCTTTGTTCAAGACTATGATTGCCTCTCCTATCCTCCAATCATAGTACCACCATTTGAAGTGTGGAGTGAAGTCCTGTGGCATTTCCCGTAGTGGGATCTTAGACATGGTGCGCGAAGGACTCCACTTAAGCACTATTCTTGGTTTTCCAGTTATGGTATCAACCTCAAATCTCCTGATATACCTTGTTGGTTTTTGAGGTTTGAAGTTGACCCATCTGGTGTGGTACTCTCTCTTCAGTGCTGCTTCAAACCAACCAGACATCTTGCGTGGACCAGCGTATAGCAGTTTCAGCTTCGCTAACTGGTTAAGCTCGAATCCAGGAAGAGTCTTCAGGTCGTGTGGGAACCTGAAATACTCGATCCCTTTCTCACATTTAACTGCATAAACGTTGAGATCATCAAAATATGCCTATGCTATGATTCTGCCCGACACCTTGCGATGTTTCTTCACTTTGTACAACTTGGTGTAGACAATCAACTTTGACGTACTATGTTGGGCTCTTATCTCTTCAAAGCACGCAACCCACTCAGCCTTCCTGATATTAACTTCAGCATCCGAGGCTTCGGCCTTATCTTTCGTCTTGTCTGACTCTTGTTCTAGTTTATCCAGAGTCTTAAAGGTTTCACTGACTAGATTGTCTCCCAGATTGGGAATGACATTACCCTCATTGTCAGTGTACTCTGGATAATGCTGATTAGTGACGTCTTCAATCTCAATTTCATCCACATCGTTGAGCTTGTTGTAACTTTCCACATGGACTGTTGGAGCATCTTTCACAATCTCGTTGGCATTGAGTTTGAACATTTCTGCTATTTGCTCGTCAGTGAGATTGAGAATGATCTTTCCTTCTTGAGGAGTGTACATCACCGATCTCCTGAATATACCCTGCAGATCAAGAATCAACGTGAGCTGAGTCTTGATCTGTTGGAGGGGAGCAACATTATATTCAGCCCTCTGAAAGTTTGGATCAGCTTGATTTAGACATTCAACACAACAATCATTAGTTAATAATTAAAAACAGAAACATCAACATTAAATATAAACATTCATTACATTAATGTGATACAAGGTTTAAATACATATGATTCATTTAACAAAAACAACTAAGTATTACTCTTATCCTGGATCATATGCTCTTCTGCTGATGGGGCGGATGTGGAGGCACCTTGATCTTGTGCTTTCTTTGTCCTCCTCTTACTTGCAGGTGTGGCACCCGTAACAGATGTGTCATCTTCATCATCATCAACATCATCATCACCATCATCATCACCAACATCAGTATCATCCTCAATGTCATCACCATCATCATCATCATCATCAACACTGTCATCATCACTATCATCTCCATCTCCTTCCTTGATCTTTAGGGGCTCGTCCTTTGATCCCTTAAGACGCAGCATGATGGTCTTGTTTGTAGTCTCCAACTCCTTTATCCTTTTAGCTGATTGGGCATGTTGCTCTGAAAATTGGGACATCTCTACGTGTTATGCATCCATCAGCTGGGCCTGTTGCTCTATCTGCTGTGCCTGCTGAGATATCTGCATAGATTGGGCAACAATAAGGTCTACTAGCGGTCGAATCTGAGCAGCCTTCTCGTCATCGGTAGCCAACAGTCTCAGCACCAAATGGTTAAGTTCTGAGAGCCGTTCCTCTACCCCACTTGGAGGTAGAGGTGATCTAGATGTATAGGAGGGATTTGATGACGGACCGACATGGTGGCTAGTGGTAGTGGTGGTGGTAGTGGTGAAGATTAAGGGTAATATAGTTTAAGGTGGTGGTGGAATAGGTGTGGTAGATATGGTGGTTGATAGGATGGTTGTAGTGGTGGTAGGTGGGGTGATGGTAGTAGGTGGAGTGGTGGTAGCAGGTCGAGTAGTGGTAGCAGGTGGAGTGGTGGTAGTAGGTGGAATAGTGGAGGTGGTGATAGTAATGGTGGTGGTGATGAAGGTCATCCTCCTCTTCTTCTTCTTCACCCCGTGGTGATGAAGGTCATCCTCCTCTTCTTTTGCTTTCCCTGGTAAACCCTCATACAACCCAGTGTCGTATTATCCATAATCTCTAAAGCCATAGCGTCGTGGCTCTCCTTTGGCAGCAAAGGCAGCTTCTCATCAAATATTATCTGTAGAAACCTAGGGTACATGCAGAAACCCTCTTTGCCCTTCGCCTCCAAGTTCTCTATAAGGTAAGAGAAGATCATGCT
>BJCM01085742.1:0-13829 GCA_018326385.1 Flaveria bidentis
TTCCAGGTGGAGATAGTTGTGAGACAATACCACAACTTCTAAGATGATCTCTAAAAGCATCATTTAGGTATTCACCTCCTCTATCGGTGCAGAGAATTTTTATTTTCTTGTTGAGTTGATTTTCTACTTCATTTTGGAAGATTTTGAACATTTCAAAAGCTTCATCTTTGTGCCTTAACAAGTACACATAACCATATCGACTATAGTCGCCAATAAAGGTAATGAAGTATCTTTCATGGTACCTAGTCATTGATGTAAAAGGACCACATACATCCGAATGTATGATGTCTAATAAATCTTTTGCCCTTTCGGATTTGCCACTAAAAGGTGCCTTAGTCATTTTACCTTGTAAATAAGATTCACATACATCAAATGAATCATATTCATTTGCTTTTAAAAGACCGTTCTTTTGAAGTGTTTGTATGCGCTTCTTGTTTATATGACCCAATCGGCAATGCCAAAGATAGGTATCACTCTAATCCAATTTGAGTTTCTTGGTGGTGGTTTTGTACAATGAGCTATCATATAATGTATTTTCACGAACCAAATCATAAATACCATTAATAGGAATAGCTTTAAAATAAAACATGCCATTTAAAGAAACATGAATTTCATTTTCAATAAATGTTAAAACATAACAATATTGTCTTAATTAGGCTTTCTAGTCAAACTAGGAGCATACAAAATATTGTTCAAAATTGCATCCAAACCATTTGGAAGCTTCAATATGTAGTCCCCTCAGCTTTCAACTTGAACTTTTTCCTCTTTCCCCATGTAGAGGCTAACATCCCCTTTCTTGAAGTCCTTACTTCTTTTGAACCCCTGCAATAAGTTGCAAATGTGAGTTCCACATCCGGTATCCAATACCCATGTGTTAGAGGATATTAAATTTAGATTAATATGAATCATGAAAATTGTACCTGAGGTTTGCCTGGCATCCCTTTTAGCCTGCAACTCTTTAAGATGGACCAGCCAATTTCTTGCCCAATGTCCAATCTCCCACACTTAAAGCATGGGTCATTCGAAGCAACCTTTTGTTTCTTCTCCACTGGTTTTGGTGGTGGCGCTCTTACCACTCCATTTCCTTTTCCCCTTACGTGCCCCTTACCCTTGGCAACATTTGCCTTGGGTGTGGGGTGAGGCCTCTTCTTGTTCCCACCTTCATTGATGGTGAGAACGGGTAAAACCCTTTTACCATGGCCGCCTCGGCAGTTTTGAGCATAGAGTGAAGCTCACTTATGTTCTTGTCCCACCCGTTCATGTTATATTTCATGAGAAAGTTGTCAAACCTTTTTGACAAAGAGTTGAGGATCAAATCCGTAGCCAACTCTTAGGAGACGGGACAATTCAGCCTTTCGAGGCGGTCGATGTGGCTTTTCATCTTAAGTACATAAGATGAAACAGATTGGGTGTCGTCCATATGACACCCATGGAGTGCTCGAACTGTTTCGAAGCGCTCTACCCGTTCTTGTTGTTGGAACGTTTCCTTCAACTGGGTTATCATGTCATATGCTCCATGATGTTCATACTCCTTTTGGAGATCTCAAGTCATACTAGCCAGCATGAGGCAAGACACTTGGACCGAGTCCTTCGTGTACTTCACCCAATTACTTTAGGCCTCCTCATCATCCTTATTAGGTTGATCGGGAATCGGATCATCTAAGATGTATGATCGTTTCTCTTGCTTGTAAACAATTCTCAAGTTTCGAAACCAATCAATAAAGTTATTATGGTTTAAACACTTCTTTTGGAGAATGGTCCTTAGTGATAGTGAGTGAGCGGACGGGATTTCATTGTTTTCATTATTGTTAGTGGCCATCTACAAAATATAACAAGTTTAATTTTAGTATTTTCGATATTGTTCATATTTTAATAATTAAAACCCTTTTTAAGTATCTTACACAATTTTAAATTTCTAGAATCCAACGTTACAGTTAAATAGTGGTTAGGTGACCTTTCTCCTATTATTTAAATTAACAAGGTAGTCAACGTTTTGACAATTGCAACCCTTTGCAACTTCTAGGGTATGGGATAGACTTTAAAGCATCATATGTATAGTCGGCATGTTTATCCGATCAACACCTTTGCAAGAAATATTGTAGGTGATCCGTTTAACATGGTTTTCAAATCAAGTTACCCTACTTGCACACACATGTGAGTTTTCCAACATAAATGGTTAGGTGACCTTTATCCCACAATTATGGTATCTGCACCTCAAGTCACAAGTTCCCTCAAAACGGTTAGGTGACCTTTATTCCATTAAGAGTTTCCAAATGACTCAAGTGTTGTGCAAAAAAACGGTGTTAAACTTGTTTATTAAAAAGAAATTTTTAGTTTTTATAATCTTTGTTTAGAAAACTCTATGTACCTTATATTTGCATGCTTTCAAATACAAGGTACCCTATGGTTCACTTTTAATAAACCCTTTTATTAAAATCATTAATCCATTTAATAACCTTTTATTAACCACTTAATGATAAAGAACCATCAAATTTTCAGCTTCTTAAGTTTGTTAATGAGTTAGTTATGCATATCCAAATATCAACCAATCAATCAAACAACAAACATCCAAACAAGCATAAACATACAAACGTGAGTGCATAACCATAGCCACTAAGTTGACTACACTTGTTTGTCATCACAAGTGTTGTCATAAGGTCTTTCCTAAGGGTTGAGATGACACATCAAAATGTGTCCATCCACTTGAATCCACATCCAAATGCTTCAAGTGTCCATGTCTTTTGTATCCTCCTTTGAGTCTTCATCTGGTGCATCTTCTTTTACAAAATCATATCCTAATACAATTTTTCTAATAAAACAAATACACCTAATATATTTATTACATAACCAAATGAATAAATAAATTACAACCCAAAATATAAAACACAAATATTACAACCCTGTCAAGAAACAAAACCAACATGACAAACCATAATCAACCAAATCCAAAACACATAAGGCCAAGGCTATGTTATGCCCCAAAATGAAAAACATATTCAACATCCAAGAACAACAATGAACCCCTTATTTAAGCTCTAAAGTTTCAGCCAACATGAACCAAAACTTTAAGGTTATGTCCAAACAACACAATCAACCATTTGATGTAAATCTTTCAAGGTTTATACAAAAGCATGCAAGATTAAACCTTGAAACATAAGGGATTCATACATCCACAACAAAACAGCCCCTAATGGGTTAAAAAGTCCCTAAAAACTAACTTTTCAAGAACTTTTGATGCACATATTCCACATATTCGGCTCTAGATGCCAATGTTGGGTTTTGTAACATGTAAAACAAAGCTAGTTTAACCATTTAAACTATAAAAACGCAGTGGAAAATAGGTTTTAACATGTTGTTTATAATCTGAAAATTTCACCATTTGAAAGCTCAAACAAAACCCATGAATAAGGATCATATATATATATATGTGAAATAGTATGCTATCAAAAACAAAACAACAACCATAGGGTGTACATAGAAACAACCTTTCTTGCACAAGTTATTGAAGGTGGAACATATGAAGAAGATGATGTTCTTTAATGTCCAGCCCCCAAGAGAGAAAGTCTCAAGTAGTGATACCCACAAGCTCTCCCAAACACCTAGCTAGTTAGGGAGCTAAACACCAAAATCTCTACAAATGTACCTTCGAGAATCCAAATTTTCAGCCTTGTATTTGAGCTTCTAATCCGAAAATTCAGCCTTGTTTTTGAGAGAGTTCTTGCTCGAGTGTTGTAAGAGGAAAATGTGAATTGATGGAAGAGTGCTAGAGGAGTAAAAGTCTTGCAAAGACCATGACAAAATGGGGTCCCAATGCCCACAAGGGGCGGCTGAATCTTATGATCAAATTGGGTTCCCCCCATTTTGAAACTTTTATAAAATTTTACTCTTTCAACCTTTAGTTTATAAAATTAAAACCTATTTTAATTTTATAACTTTAACACACTTTTATTTGTTATTATTTAATCAACTTAAATAATGAAACAAATAATTTCTCATGATCAAATTATCCATATAATGTTGTTCTATCACAAAAGCAATGTTTTAGAAAACCCGTTTTCTAAATAGGTGTCATTATTTATTTGTATGATCTCATCAACAAATAAATATGTATTGGTGTTTGTATTGCTTGTTATTGGGTATGACCCGACTTGGATCATAACGTACTAACCATATCAATCTTGTATGTGTCTTGGGTATATAAGATCAAACAAAGATTCTCTTGGGTGATGTTTCTGAAAGCGAAATCATAAACTTTTAAATCATTCAAACATATGGTAACTACATTGGAATCACTCTACAAGCTGAAAGTTAGACAGATTCGATCAGACAATGGCACAGAGTTCAAGAACCAGTGGATGGAGGCGTCCTCTAAAGAAAAAGGGATTGTACATCAATTTACGTCGGCCTACACACCACAGATGAATGGAGTTGTTGAGCGAAATAATCGGAGCTTGATAGAGAAAGCAAGAACGATGCTAGCAGACTCGAAACTGCCTATCCAATTTTGGAACAAGGCAGTGGCCAATGCATGCTACACACTCAATCGGGTCTTGGTGGTAAAACATCATGGTAAGACATGTTATGAGTTGCTCCAGCGAGGTAAACCTAACCTTGAGTATCTCGAGGTACACCATGTACGCTTCTGAAGAAAACTCAATCTGGGAAGTTTAGTGAGAAGGCTGAAGAATGGATCTTTCTTGGATACAAAATACCAAACAAGAGAGTTTATAACAACTCAACGGGTCAGGTAGAGGTGTGGTGCAACATTGATTTTTAGGGATACACCCCCCTGCTGGAAAGGGACCTTCATTCTTCTTCAACTATGATGGATTCTTTAAGTCCTTCAACATACCTCTCTCCCTTCCGGATAATGAGTTAACAACGAGAATGATGTACGATGTCCTAGACACACAGTCACTAGACTCGACAACATCAACTCCACAAGGTCAATCTTCTAATCCTTTAGGAGGAGCACTTGATGTAACCGATTCCTCCTCTGATGATGAAGAAGTGGAGACTGAATAGGTGGACAAGGGGAACAGGTTCCTACCAATGAAAGTACACAAGCATCAAATCCTGATGCCTCTGACATTTTGGAACCTCATACTCCAACAACTACTGATCCTGAACCTGAGTTTAACCATCTGGATAACGAGGTTGTTGTTCCAAAAACTCTCGGATATCGGCTAAATGTTTATCATCCCTTCGAAAATGTCAATGGGGATGTTAGATCGGGTGTACAGACAAGAAATCAGCTATTCACGATGGAGCATATTGATGTTTTGTGTGTCTCAATTCGAGCCAAAATATATTAGTGAAGCGTTAAACGATGAGGCATGGGTCAGTGCAATGCAAGAAGGACTTCTAGAGTTCAAGAAATTAGGAGTGTGGACCCTTGTGGACAAACCAAAAGGTGCTAAGGTGATTGGCACTAAATGGGTACTGAAATGCAAGAAAGATGACCAAGGGGTAATAATCAGGAATAAGGCCCGATTTATAGTTGAAGGATTTTGACTTGTCGAAGGCATAGATTTCAATGAAGTGTTTGCACCAGTGGCGAGGATGGAAGCAATACGTATATTTCTAGCTTATGCATCCTACATAAAGATCAAAGTCTATCAACTAGATGTCAAGAGTGCATTCCTTCATGTTTGCCCCTTGAGCATGGTATGAGAAACTCTCAACTCATCTGGTGAAACACGGTTTTCACAGAGGAGTTATTGATTGTACACTGGTCATCAAAGAAAAGGATGGCGACTTACTGCTGGTAGAGATTTATGTTGATAACATATTCTTCGGTTCCAAAAGCGAAGAGTTATGTAAAGAATTTGAATGTGTAATGCGGGACCGGTGAATGGGGTCACTTACAACACAACAACACAAAGAGGAGAGTAACTAAACTTAATCAAACAGTGAACTGGATTAACCACAAGTAAAGACACTAAGAACACAAGTAATTAAGAAATAGAACACAAGAGCAAGATACACAAGTGTATGGTTTTCAAGATTGTAGTATATTGCTTTCTCGATGTTCTATTACAAGTATTACAAAGCATAAAGGAAAGTTACAAGAACATGAGATACTTATATTACATCCTATTACCGGCCATACTATGAAAGCCAGCTGGATACAATTGACTAGACACAAAACAAAATAAATTGTAGAGTCAAAAGGCAGATTGCAAAAAAGGACAAAGTACATGAAGTAGAAAGTTACAGACTCAAAACCTCAATGTACAGTTACCAAAAGCATGGACTTTCTTACCAACTCATGTAAGTTGGTGAATTTACAGAGTTGCAGCGGAAAGGGGTCCGGCTTTATGAAAATGTACATCAGATAATGCATGTTGTTAAATGTCTTTAGAAGAAATCTGTCTTCAAGAGTTGACCTTGAGAAGACTTTGTCTTTGAAGCTTCAGAAGACTTCATCTTTGGCTTCAAAAGATATTGGTCTTGGCTTTAAAAGATTTCACACTTAGAATATTTCTGTTGCATGTGTGAAACTTTCGAAGCATTCTTCTTCAGTACTTGTGCAATATGCATGCAGAAAGACTTTGGTTGCTTCAGCCTCTATACATATTCTCTACAAACTCCCCCTAGGCTGATGCTAACAAAACACTTAGTAGACTTCAAATATCAACAGTCCTCATTAGGATGATCACCATTCCTTTCTTTATAAGATGATCAGGATCCTTCAGACTATCAAAGTATCTTCTTATGTCAAAGAGATCAAGCAGAGGCAACTTAAACATGTCTTGCCAAGTGTAGACATTCTCAATGCCATGATCTCGGATGACATGCCACCTTTATGGATTTATAGTGTATGTATAGAATAGGATGGGTCTTTCTGATGCTAGAGGAGCTATTGGAATGGGAAACGATGGAGCATCCTCTAACTGCATATCCTCAGGATGTTCTAACTCATCTTGAGGTTCAGAAAAGGATGCAGTCTTCTTCTTCTTTGGCTTTGATTTAGAAGCCATCATTTTCTTTCTCTTTACAAATTTTAACTGATAAGACTGGCCTCTAGTACCAGATTGATCTTCATTGTCTTTCTCAGTTAGGACTTTCTCTCTCTTAGGCTCAGAAGGAGAGGGAGGTTTACCCTACTGTAGATCAGAAGATGAAGCTTGCTATGATTCAGCTAGAGGTCCAGGTTGTGTTGTCTCTAGTTGTTCAACCTTAACCTCCTCTTCAGGTGGAGCTTGACTTGGAGGGGAGTGTAAGTCAATCAGCTCTCCACTCTTGATATTTTGCTTGATCACCCTGATATGCTCATCCATAGTGGATAGAGACATGGGGCCAAGTCTCCTTTCGGAGAATCGATACACCTTCAAGAAGCTCATCATCCTCTGTCTATTTGTAAAATTCTTCATATTCTTTTGGATGATGGCTTTTGACTTAGCAGCTTCTTCCCTTAGCTTTCTTTTGGTTGTCTTTCTTTCCTTGACTATCTCAAGTTCAAGTTGTTTGAGATACTCAAACTCAACATAGTCATAGGACAAGGGAAGAAGTGCTTCTACCTGATAGAGGCCTGTGGCACTCACGTAGTTGATCATCTTGATCATGTCTTCTTCTTTATCTACCTGAGGTTCTTGTTGAACCACATCCTCATGTGCAGGACTTTCTTGAACTAGGGAGAGAGTAGGCACATGCTTGAATAGTCTTTTCTTTCTTCTATCTTCTTTAATTTGTACTAGTAGCTCTGCATCTTTTGCCTCTTTCTTCTCCCTTGACCTTTCCAGATCAACCAGTTCATTTAGTTCTTCCAAGGGAAGAGAAATGACATTGTCTATGTCATAGTTCCTTGTCTGCGGGTAATTTATCCTAACTGCCCTTAACTCATCATTCTGAGTATCTGAAATGGGGGCAACCCTGATAGTAGACTCCATGAGTCTTGAAGACTCAGAAGAGGAACTTTCTCCCCTCAGCTTCCTTTTCCTCTCTCTCTCTCTTTCCTCAATCTCCTCAAATGTCATATTTCTTTTCCCTTTATCATTCACACACCTTTGTGACTCAGGTGGAGAGAGCTTTGGCCTTCATTGCTTGATGTAGCTTCTGAGCTCTAGCCAAAGAGAGGTTGAGAAGCACCTTCACCGGCAGGTGTCTCAATAAAGGTATGGATCACTACAGTAGTTGATGTTGATGGGAGTGGGCTATCAGGTTCTGCCACTGGGCCTTCAGTCAAGGATTCCCCTATGAAACTAAACTTAGGGTCTGCCTCAACATCCAGTTGATCGATGGCATAGCCTGATTGCCTTAGTCTTCTTCTGAAGCTGAAGTCTGCAATGATCCTATCTTGGATTCTTTAAGCTATTATGTCAGCTTGTCTTGATCGGCTTGGATTGACAAGTGGAATTGTGACTAAATCCAAACTTTCATAGAAGTTCAGGGTGTGAAAGTTGAAGATCTCTTGTTGCCCTTGAACTCTAAGAAGGATGAGGGATTTTTTGTTGTTGTCATACCTCCACCCAATTAGAAGATGGTGGAGATGACATAGCCCTTAGCATCCCTTCCTCAAACAAACTCTGTATTAAGGAGTCTATTCAGTCCATATCAATATGAACTTGAGGAAGTTGTTGAGTAGGCACAATTGTAAGTGAGGATGGTGAGTCCTCAATGTCCATACTCTCTGAAGAACACCCCCAGAATCTGTGGCAGTGATGACTTTCTACCCCTTTTTGGTAGCATCACCCACTTGCACAGGTGAGCTAGGAGTTAGATCAATCACCTCCACAAGTTCTTATGATCTTGGTTGAGCTCCTCTTAAAGGTCTCCCAGTTAGTTGTTCCTTAAGATATGAAATCTCAAGTTGTTTATCATTGACCCTGTTTTGCAAGGTAGTCACCTGAGATTCAAGGTGACTAACCTTGGAGACTAAATAGATGCATGTTTGAGACAGTTTTTGCACCTTTAGTCGTAAATTCCCCTCATTTTCATCAGAAGAATCATTGGGGGATGAGATGATTGGACCAGAGTCCTCACTCGCATCACCAGCTTAAGGTTCTTGGTTGTTGGATTTCTTCTGCTCACTGGCAATCTCAGTTGAGATGTCAGTGGGTTGAGTTGCCATGGTTGAGGTCTTAATGATGTAATTACTTTCAAAAGTGAGAGCCTCTTACATATGGACATCCTGAACATGTTTAGAGGTGACTGAAGGGGCTAGAAATAGGAGCGTCAGAAGCACTCATCTCTTTTTGAGTAGGGGAAAAAAGAGAGAATCATGGTACTCACTAAAACCAGATCTTCATTAGTATAGAAGTCAAGGTTGGGGATAGGTTGGTTAAGATCTAGAGGCTGGGGATGGTAACTGTCCCCTGAAGGTTGATCACCTAAGTGTTGAGACTCAAAGTGATGGCTTAAGGAAGTTTGGCTTATGAGCTCATTAGGCTGAGCATGAGGAACCTCAGCACTGATCCTTGAAGAGATGGGTGATCTGCTCCTCAGGAGAAGTGGGAGCTCCAGTGTCCACTTCTTCCTATATTGATGAGTGTATAGGGACCTGCATAAACTGAATAGCCCTAGTAGGGGTTCGTTTGGATTTTCTTTGGTAGGTGAGGGTGATTTGAGGCTGTTTGGGTGGTTGGGAAGTAGAAGGTGTGGGTTCAACACTTGCTGGTGTTGCTAGGTTGTCACCTTGAGCAATGAGCTCTAACATTTTTGGGACTAGGGTTGTTTCTACCCCAGAGAAGCCAACAATGGGCTTTCTCATTATCTTGAAGATATCGGGCTTCATCTGTCCCGGTTTAAGAATGTTACCTGTTCCCCTTAACTGTGAGCCTAGTTCATAGTTAAGAATGTACTGGACATATCTCGGGAACATGTAATATTCTAAGGAGTCCATGTTTGCAAGCATATTTGTATAAACAAATTAAGAATACCTGAACTTGACCCCCTGAATCATTTCATGGGCAATGAAGGAGAGATCCTCAGGAATCTGGTCCCATCCGCCATGCTTGTTTGATAAGACCTTCCCTCATAAGCCATCTACTAAAAAAGAATGATTTACAGAGTAGTCTCCCTCATAACCCATCTGCTCAAAAGAATGATTTACAGCTTCCTTTGGGAAGAACACCACACCTTCTTCATCATCCAGATGAAGATGCATGTTGATAATGGCCGGAGTGATGAAGACTGTTCTCCCCTGCACTATGGCAGACAGTGCCTTCTCCCCATCCATTACGACCTCTTGGCAAGTCTTCTAGAATTCTAGCAGATGATCCTCAAAGAGTGGAGGATCAATGGTTAGGGAGGTGAAGTAGTTGGACAAAGCTAAGAAACGGCAAACCTCTAAGAAATAAGGATCTTTCTTAGAGCTAAAAAGAGCAACCTGATTATGTTGCCTGTGTAACTGCATGGTAAAGTTTGGGTCATTTCTCTGAAGAGGGTTGGCCATTGCGAGGTAGCTTAAGGATGAAGAAAGAAAGAAGAAAGAAATTTCAGAGAGAAATTTGGGGTTTTAGGTCAGGAGGAAGACACAGATGATAGATAGAGGGGGAAACCCATTGGGTTTATATGTGAAAATGGATTTCAGATAAAGTTTAATGAAAGAGGATAAACTGTGAAATGTTAAATTCGGATGTCGGTCCCACCTCTGAAAAAAGTAGTTTACTTTTGCTCAGAAAATAGTTTTCTTGGAAGTCAAAAAGCTTCCAAAGGTAAATTATCTTCGGAAGTTTTTAATGAAAAAGCTTCTGAAGCTATAATGACTTCGGAAGATTTTCCTAAGAGTTGTGAAATTTTTGCTTCGGAAGAAAAATTAAGACTTAAAATATTTGTTTACAAAAGAACAAAGCTTCCGAGAGTTAATTTGCTTCAGAAGAAAACGAGTCTTGAAAACATAAAAGTGTCTGAGATAAACATTTAAGCTTCGGAAGATATTTCTGAAATTTCTTCTGAAGGTAAAATGTCTTAGACAGTTATTTGTTTTGAAGGCATGATTTTCTTCCGAAGATAAAAACATATCTTCTAAAGGATCAAAAAATTTTCAAAAATCTAAGGAAAGTCTTCAAAAAGATTTTCATCCAAACAAAACAAGAGCTTATGAAAGTGATGAACTAGACAACTTAGGACACATATATTTTAAGAAATAATAAGAATTAGTTTTAAGAAAAACCTACTCAAAGTTGATCATCCAATAGCTGATATTAGATATGTAAATCTCCATTCATCAAAAGCCTTTGTAAACAGATCAACATATTGTTCATCTTTGTGAACTTTGACTAGTTTAATTAATCCCTTTTCATAATTATCTCTTATTAAATGATACCTGATGTTGATGTGTTTGGTCCTTGAGTGTTGCGAAGGATTCTCTGTGATTGAGATAGCACTATTGTTGTATATGTGAATGGGAGTCTCCTTGAAGTTTAACCCATAGTCCAGCATCTAATCTGAATCCAAAGCACTTGAGCACAACAGCTTGCAACAGCAATGTATTGAGCTTCAGCAGTTGATGCAGAGACACAGGATTGTTTCTTGCATTGCCATGATACAACCCTTCCACCAAGAAAGTGACATCCCCCAGATGTAGACTTTACAGTCATGTTGCAACCACCATAATCATTATCTTTATATACATACAAATTGAAGTCAGGATTTTTAGGATACCATAAACCAAGTGTTGAAGCACCTTTGAGGTATCTTAGAATCCTCTTGACAGTGATGAGGTAAGACATCTTAGGGTTGGCTTGATATCTTGCAGAAATAAATGTAGCAAACATGATATCAGGCCTACTAGCTATAAGATACATTAGAGACCCAATCATAGCACTGTAAAGGTGTTCATACACACACTCCCCCTCAAGATCAGGTCCAAGGGAGTGGTTTCTTGCTATGGGTGTCTTAGCAATCTTACAGTCACTCATGTTGAACCTCTTGAGTATGTCCTGAACAATCTTTGACTGACTAATGAAGATGCCATCTTCAACTTGCTTCACTTGAATTCTCAAAAAGAAATTGAGTTCCCCTATGGCACTCATTTCAAATTTGTCCTTCATCAGCTTCTCAAAGTCTTTGCAGAGCTTTGGATTAGTTGAACCAAAAATGATGTCATCCACATACTTGAACTAGCAATATGTTATTTCCCTATCCTTTGATGAAAAGAGTTCCATCTATAGTACCTCTCCTATATCCATGCTTGCAAAGTTACTAAGATAGTGTCTCATACCACTTCCTGGGTGCCTGATGCAGCCCATAAAGAGCTTTGTCAAGCTTGCAGACATAATCAGAATGATCAGGATCTACAAAACCAGGTGGCTGTTTGACATACACCTCTTCATCAATCACTCCATAAAGAAATGCACACTTTACATCAAGTTGATAAACCTTGAAGTTCTTGGATGCAGCAAATGTTAGGAATATCCTAACAACTTCCAGTCTGCTACAGAAGCAAAGACATCAGTGTAGTCAATCCTTTCTTCTTGTGTGTACCCTTGAACAACTAGTCTAGCTTTGTTCTTGATGATAATGCCTCTATTATCTTGTTCCTAAACACCTATTTGGTACCAATGGTAGTCTTCCCATGAGGAAGAGGACAAAGGTTCCAAACTTTCTACCTCTTGAATTGAAGCAGCTCCTGTTGCATAGCTTCAAGCCAACTTCCATCCTTTAGAGCCTCATTAACTTTCTTTGGCTCTATAAGGGATAATAGACAAGAGTGAAGACAAAGATTTGCTTCATAGGTTTGTCCTCTTGTTCTTACACCTGTGACAACATCTCCAATGATGTTTGTGGTGGGGTGAGACTTGTAGATCCTTAGTTGAGGGATTACAGCAAGTTGTTGAGAGAGATCTAAATTAGAGAAATTTAGATCTGGCATAGATATTTCACCCACCACATCATCACACTTATCAAGAGAAACTTGATCCAATGAGTGTGTGACATCAATGATGTTGTCATCTATGGAGTGGTTATCAGCATCAAGAAACTCCTGATCACTGTCACCACCTCCATTGTTATCTTCTACATGTGAGGCATCTCTATCTGGTTGTGGAGCCTTTGAGCTAGAATTTGAAGGCATACCAGATATATCAGCTGAGGTTATCATTGTAGTGCTAATAGAAACCTCATTTGCAGAAGTAGTTCCAACTAGAGATGAGGATGAGTTACTTGAAGGTCTTCTCAGCTCAAATCTTGGATAAGGATCACATGTATTTAAATTTTAAATTTTTTTCAGATCCTGAAATAGTCTCACAAGATTTGTTAAAACAGTTGGTAACTAAATCAAGATCAAACAGCCAATCAAAACCAGAACCAAATACATAGGGTGTGTGTTCATTGAAAGTCACATTGGCTGACTCCTCAACAATTCTAGTTCTAAGATTGTATACTCTATAAGCCTTAGTTTGGGAAGAGTATCCAATAAAGTGTCCATCATCTGATTTGTCAGCAAATTTGGCAATTTGATATTTGGTATTCAAGATTGTGCAAGGACATCCAAATGACCTGAGAAAATCAATGAAAGGTTTCCTTTTGTGCCAAAGTTCATAAGGAGTCGTTTCACGAGTCTTAACCACTAAAACTCTGTTTTGCACATAGCAGGCAGTGTTGACTGCCTCTGCCCAGAAGGTGATAGGCAGCTTAGAGTCAGACAACATGGTTTTTGCAGCTTCAATCAGTGTCATGTTTCTCCTTTCAACAACACCATTTTGCTGAGGAGTCCTAGGAGCACTATATTGTCTTGTAATACCTTTTTCAAAACAAAATGTATCAAGGAATTGCTTCTTGAATTCAGTTCCATGATCACATCTTATGATTTTGACCTTTTGATCAGATTGATTCTCAATCTTCAAGATGAAACTTTTCAGAATCTCAGGAGTCTCATCCTTAGT
>BJCM01085749.1:0-10535 GCA_018326385.1 Flaveria bidentis
TTTTTAAAGCATAAAACTTTTTTAAAAATACAATATTTTTTAAATTTGGTATTTTTAAAAATTCATTTTTTTAAACAAAAAATAATCAAATTTGAGAGTTATAATAGGGAAATTTTCAAAAATGACATTTTTATACAATTTGTTTTAGAACATAATGTTTATTTTTTAAAAAAAAAAAGTTAAAAAAAATTTAAAAGTTGATATTACTGTTTTATTATCTATTAAAATATCATTTTATAATTAATAAATTTTATTATATTGATATTTTATATTATTTAACCCGTGTAATACACGGGTTTACTAAAGGTAGTGATCATATATTTATTTTAGAAGAAAATTTGTATTTTTATCACAAACATTAAACAAAATGCACCAAAAACAAATAAGTACTTAATATAAATATAAAAAAGTAATTGATATAACTGTTATAATATAAATTAACACAAAAATTAATAACATAAAAGAACATATTACAAACATAAACAAACACACAATCGAACGTTCATGAACGGACATTATTGAACATAAATGAACACATATTGAACATTCACGAATATAAATTAACGAACACGACTTTTGTTCATGTTTGTTAATTTAACTAAACTAACGGACATTAACGAACATAAATGAATACATATCGAACATTCACGAATATAAATGAACGAACACGACTTTTGTTCATGTTTGTTAATTTAACTAAACTAACGGACATTAACGAACATAAATGAACACATATCGAACATTCACAAATATAAATGAACGAACACGACTTTTGTTCATGTTTGTTAATTTAACTAAACTAACGGACATTAACGAACATAAACGAATACATATCAAACATTCATGAATATAAATGAACGAACACGACTTTTGTTCATGTTTATTAATTTTACTAAACTAATAAAAAAAATTTTGTTCGTGTTCTTTCTTTTACTAAACGAACGAACATAAACGAACTTCCCGTCGAATGATTCACAAGCTATTCGCTAAACGTTCGTTTCGTTTGCAGATCTAACCGAAGTGATAAGTTTATTACGAGTTGATCTCGGTTACTAATAGACTTGTTAATGTACGGACAATAACAATAAACAATAGAATTTTTTTCATGTTTCTTTTTAAGTAAAGTATATTACGTTTTTCGTTTATTATAACTATAGTAAATTTACTTTTCGATAATAAACTAGGTTAATAGAAATCATCTTTTATGGTTATATTTTATAACAATTTTATCATTATTTTAAAATTAAACAAAAATCATCTTTTATGTTTATGTTTTTGTAATAGTTTTCATCATTTCTAATATAGCTGAAAATTAGAGGAAATGATGAAATTGCTACAATAAAAAAATAATTTTTGTTATTTCTTTGTTTAAGAACGAAAAATGAAATTTATTGCATAGGACAAAAAATAATATTTATTCTTAAGAAAGAGATAGCATTATTGTTTGTTTATTTTTTGCTCAGTGATATTTTAAACAAACATTTCATAAGTGTAATGATCATAAATAGATATAAACTAATACAAGTAAACACAAGCATAAGTGGAGACAAATGAACACTTAATTTAACTTATGATGGGGCTATACAAGGTTATCACGAATGAATTAGAATGAGTTGCTAAACCATGAATGAACAAATTAATTGTTTATTAATATAGGCGTAACGCATATAGGCAAAGTGTATTGAGATTGAAATATCAAAATGATCGTAAATCATGCTAAACTTTACTTACAAATTTCGGTGATAAAACTAGTGGTACTCGCGAACTTACGTTTTCATATATAGAGTGTATGTTTTCCCTGGGGTGGGACTACTTTTTGGGGAACGGGATCAAATGACCCCATTGATTTTTAAACTGGTAGTGTACCGTATAATACTAAAATTTTAAATGAACTGATAGATTTTATAAAAGTGAACCCTATGTATTATTAAGTTTAAAATACAGACAATGATACGTTGTTGGTTCATTGGTTTATGCAAATCCTAGGTTGTTTTAGGTCACAAGTTTGAGTCCTACACTTGTTTTTTATTACACTCAGATTAAATGTGTAATTACTTTGATTAACCTAACCCAAAAGTCTCCTCCCATGCCTTCCATTTTATGAATAAGCATCCACTATGCCCTCAAGGCCTCGTTTCTTAGCTTTGAAGCAAGATCATTAATTCTTGTAAAGCAAGACCATTGCTTTGTGAAGCCCATTTTCAATGTTAGTTTTATTGATTTAATATTATAGTTTGAATGTTAGTTTGATTTTCAAGGTTTATAATTTGATTTCATACTTTCTGATTTTGTAACTTGATTTGAAGGCTCAAATAGTAGATTTAAAGGTTTAAGGTTAGTTTTCTCTAGTTGATTTTGTTTATATGTTCATATTCTACATTTTGTCTTCATTCGAAATTCAAGCCCTCGGTTTTGATTCTACAAATATAATAGTTTTGCTAACTGCATTATTACGGGTAATGGTGATTTTCTTTCTAGTCAAAATATGTTTATGTTTAATTCAGTGATTTTTTATTTAGTGAGTGCAGTTGTTGTTTAAACTTGAACTTTAGAGAAAATATGGATGTTAGAATTAGTGGTGCATGTTGCTATGCTAATGGATATTAGAGGGTATAAAGTTATGGTTCGAACAATAATATTCTTATAAGAATGATAAAGCTACACATATTCTTCTATGACTTATTTGATTTGATGATAGAATTATTGAACTTACATGAATGTTAGGTTTGAGGATTTAGGATGATAGTAGCATGATTATATAGATGATAATTTATTTGAGAGAACTAGTATCAAAAGATAGGAACCTCATATGTATGTATTGACTAAAATTATAACATAAAATTTTAAAATGTTCGTTAGTTTCATCTATAGGAGTTTGTAAGCTATAGATGGCAAATTCAATGGTTACATAAAGTACTTGGGTGCACTACTTTGACATTTTAACATTCAAATGATGGATGTAAACTAAATAAACCAACAGATGAAAACTAATATTATGTTGTTGACTTCTTAGATATTTGATCCGAACTGTTTGACCCAAAAGATGACATTAACCTTTTAGAAATTCAAGCACCAAAAAGTAGTGGCCACATAGCATAAAAATTTTGGTTCCGTCATTATGCTTTTCACTATGAGAACATATGTGGTAATTGTTTGGTGATAAGGATATATTCACTTATATTATCAACTCAAGTTTAAAACCTTGCAAACTTCATATTCCTAACTTGAGTTTAGGGGATCACATATTGCTTTTATTTTGATGATTTTGGTTTTCTATTTACATGTTTAGTTTTATTACATTATACTAGTACACATTTTCAAATGTTGGTCGTTTTGTTACTGGCAAAAAAAACCCTCAAGTTTTTTATTGACACTTTTGTCTTTGTTTTTAATTTCAAACTTTAAAAAATATCACTTTAGCTCCCCTCAAGTTTCTAAAGTTCTGAATTTATCTATGTACAATAAAAATTCGAGTCCGTCTACGTTAGAGCGTAATCTAAAATGACTCGGCTTAAATATAAAGTGTTTGCATGCCTACTTTATATACGTTTTAGAACTGTATATGTTTCGACAAATGTCTACGTTTTAATGTAAATTTTGTTAAGATATTATTTGAGTCATATATAAAAGTTTCAACGTCAGTTTTGTTTGGAAACACGTAAGATCAAATATAAAACATTTTTGTTATTCTACGTTTTGACGTAAATTTAGTTCAGACACGAGTCAAATATGAATGTTTTTAACATATATTTTATTTGGAAAAAGTCAGGTCAAATATAATATATTTTCATTCAACGATGTAAATTCAAATCATTCTATGTACGTATTGACGTAGATTTAGTTCGAAAAAGAGTCGGATCAATCGTAATCTATACCTTATTATACCACGTATGATGTCGCGGCAACGCGCGACAAGTAAAATTCCTACTTAATATTAATAATAAATAAATTTGAGCAGATATTTAAACAAACAAGAATGTATTTACATAGATAAATGGATAAAATAAACATAAATAAAAGAAACCTAAAATTAATGTTCTCGACATAAATAAATAAAATAAGCCGGACAAGTGTTATTTTCATTCGTTTTGATTGAACAAACAAATATTTATGTTTATATTTGTACGTTTAGCAAATGAGCAAATATAAACAAACTTAAAACAGCTCATACACTATTAGCTAAACGTATAGTTTACTAGGCTATTATCGAATGCCTTGTTAAAAGAATAAAATAAATATTTTATGTCACGCCTTCATGTCAAAAAGCTTGAGTAAAAAAATCAAGCGTTGGTTTATTAATTTGTCCAGCACTACTAAAAAACATCTGTCCTTTGATTTTTCACATATGCACACACCCACCTTAACTTGATATCCAAGTATAATGAAATTGTTCACTTTAGTTGAACTATTTGAAAACTCGATTATAGTTATGTAAAATTACCTCATTAATAAAATATAACTTGTGTACAATATTCATTTTAACTAAAAAAGCCTGATCTCATTTATACACACGAATAACTATAATATAATGTATCAGCGTTTGTTACATGTACAAACAAATATATCATCCTAACTACATATCAAAAACACAAATTCACACAACCATAAAACAATAGTATGAATCAAAGTCATATTAACAATCAATTAACCAAATCATTCGTTATCGCAAAGCCATCTTGAAGTAGGAACACAGTTCAAGTGATGGCACCAGCTGCAGTGTTTGTTCCCATTTTCTCCTCTGAAAAGCATCACCAGCCCCACTGTAAATCTGCAACAGTTTTTCAGTTAATCGCGTTAGAACAGCTATTTAATTCTATATCTTTTTAATCTATTCTTCCAAAGTAAAAAATCTGTTAAGCCCACATAAATGCTGGAATCTAATGTCATTTTAGTCACTTTCAAAACCAATGCAGAGGTGACAGTTTTGAACCATTACCCAACCCGAGCATTTTGTCACCTCTACGCTATTTGTCAATTTGGATAATTGTCATCTTGGTTTATGTGATAAACGGCCAACTGTATGTTTGACTTTCTGGTAAATGGTAGTTCAACCTTAGTAAAAACTAAAGACTGGAATAGTTGTTAAAGAAAGCTTACTTACCCAACAACCAATAAAATCAAAGATAGAAGCCAAAACACGTATTGGTAGATTGTGTACTTGGATTTGCTACGGGCATCAACTGGAAGATTGCGGCGTTCTTGCCAAGAGAATTGGGGTCGGATGAGCAGTACAAACCCTAGGAGGAAACCCGTTAAGAAACCTCCAATGTGTGCAAAGTTATCAACATGAGGAAGCATCCCGACAGCTAAGTTGACCAAAATTATGATCACTAGTGTAAACAAAGCTGCAGCCTACAAAGCAAAACACACTATAGATTCAATAAACTTTAATCGACTATAATTTGAAGATAATTAAATCATAGCCGTTTTCCTAGTTTTTTTATTTATAAAACCAGATGGTCACAGTGGTCGGGTTGGATTACAGGTCAAATCGGTGATATTCTGGTAAGGTAATTCACCAAAAACTTATCTTTTTATATCTAATTAACATAATAACATGTCATATATAGTTGCAGTATTATATTGTACACTAAAAACCTAAAATTTTATAAGATATGAGTTAATAGATTTCATAATTCTATGCACCAAAAGCACATTTTAGGCTATGATCGACCCATTTGGCATGCTTCTCTTTAAGTTATGTTTTTGTTTCATGTGTTTGACCTGTTACCCCGAATCAATCAATTTGTAAGTAGATCAGTCAAAATTGCCACCTTTTGATTGTTACCTATTATCAATTATCATAGGATATTTTAGGCATTTAATCAAGTTTCAAGCACTCTCATGAATATAATGTGTTACCTTATTAGAATAAATAGTCCAATTGGTAAGAAGCTCAGACAACATTGCCCCAAGAAGTCCGAATAGAGCACCAGAAGCACCAACAGAGATATTTCTGTTTGTTATAAAAAGTGCAGATAATATGCTCCCGCCGATCCCAGCTAACATGTAGAGTATCCCAACTCGAACTGTCATATTCACAAATTTAACAATTAGAACGAATAGATAAGGTAAAAAAAGCATGATTATACAAAATAGATCACAAAAGAAGCATCAACGTAGAAACGTACTGAAACCAAACTGTTGCTCGAGGCGAATTCCGATGAAAACCAAGCTCAACATGTTTGCAAGTAGATGAACAACTCCAGCATGCAAAAAGATGCAAGAGACTAATCTCCATGCTTGATGATCATGAACCACCTTATCCCACTCTAAAGCTCCCAACTTTTCCAATCTATAATACAAATTTTAAAGAAAATAAACACCATTATGGTCAACAAACACCCACATGCCAAATCAAACCATAAACTATAAGCAAACCACACAACTATAATCAAGTGGAAAAGCTTCCAATGTGCACAAAAAGCCCCAATCATAAAGAACAATAATCTTTTTCATAAAAATGACATACATTAGTATGTAAGCAGGATTTCCATAAAGAAGATGATCATGATTCATCACTTTACAGCAAACCCCTAAATCATAACAAAAGAATTTACATAAATTGATTAATGGGTTATTAACAGATCAACTAACACAACCAAAATGAGTTCATAATCAACAACAACAGCTTACAGAAAAATCAACCCTCAATAAAGTTAACAAAAAAAAATCATCAATAAACTCAAAACCCTAATTGAATTCGCAAGAAAACCTTGCACACAGAACAAAATCCCCAAATCAAATCAACCGTCAATCATCAACTAAAAACCCTAATTGGGTGTAAACATGAACAAAACTTACGTAGAAGACGAAGGACCAAAAAGGGGATTCTCCTTAAGCGGCTGAAACGACAATCTCCCAAGAAACTTGGCAACACAGTCCCCTTCAAGCGTCGAATCATGGTTCTTGGGGCAATCATTCACAATCATGATGACAACAAACATACCCACGTTGGCAACAACGATCATCGGCACGAGCCACGAAGTCCATTGCTTCTCCGTCGATTCAGTATGATAGGGTGAAGATTGCGCGTAGTAAGTCGCTGTTGGTGGGCCTCTGTTGCTCTTGTTGCTCTCAAGATCTCCGTAACCCATCGTTGGTTTTGATCTGTGAATCTTTCGATTGAAATGATGAGATTTGAAGAGTGATGAATGCGTGTGGTATATAAAGAAGAAGAGAGAATTATATACGGAAGATTTTTTGTTTAGTTTAGTGATGGTGGAAGCTTGCAATTGCAACTGGGTTTGGTTGATTGTGTGTCGGTTTCATGTTAGGTGATCCGCTGCCAAAACGCGTAACATCTTACCTGCTAACGTTTGCTAATATTGTATCTTTTATCTTCCTACTTTTATAACTTTTCTAAATAATAATAATAATAACATCTTACCTGCTAACGTTGGCTTTATGATGATTATATAAGTGAGACTTTCTTTAGTAACAAGAATAAAACTTAACTGTGTCTTTAGTAAAATTAACAGTATGAATTATCATAGATCATTGAATTATAGTTTAGATTCTTAAATCTAATTGTCAATTATGTATTGTTACTATTATATACTAATAAAAAGTTTGTAGTCGTCTTCGTTAGATTTATAGTTATTAAAGCATTAATAAAATAAAATAAAAGGTTTTGAGTTGTTAATCAACGCATATATACTACACTAGGTTAGAGTTCATGTATTACATGGGTGGAATAAATAAAACATATTAAAATCATTAGTTTTATAAATATTTTACTTTTTAGATGTTATTATTCACTGGTGAAATAAAAATTTAATGAATATTTAAAAGTTATAACATATAATGAATTAAAATTTATAACTCTATATTTTATATGTATTAATAAATTATTAAAATAACTATATTTATATTTTAGATGTTTAATAGTTTAGTTTACTTATATACAATAATTATCATTTAATATGAGAGAGACAAAAAACATAGATTAAATATATTTGTTTTAACATATTTTAGTTAAAAAGGAAAATCAAATTAATAGTTTTTAAAATTTCATATTAATTATGAGAGAGAGGCGGAAAAATGAATTTTTTGATATATTAGAATGATAATACGTGTCGTTTGATATGCTAGAAGGATGACACATGTCTTGAAAAAACCTTTTTTTATTATAGGTTATAAATACTCTTAAGACCTTATAAAGTTTTACTTTTAAGTGTAAACATTGTAATGCATAGAATTTAAAATCGGGTGGTTAGTTATGAGTTATGACATACTTTTTTTTGAACGGCCAACGAATAATTTTTAAGCCCGATCACCCGGGTAAACCCAATAGCGAAAGGCCACCCACGCCCGCGAACACAGACAACGCTGGTGACCCGGTTCGCCCACCATTCCAAGGGAAACCCACCACCTAAAGGTCCATTGTGGTAAAACCCTTGGCCCACTAAGAATATATTACACCTAGTGAGGCTCTGACCCATGACCTTCACTTTGGAAAGTCATAAGATGGTAGAAGTGTGAGTGTCGTGTCGGGTTAGTTAAACAATCTCATGGTTCTTTTAGTTTATTAAATGCTAAATTGTAGGAAAACTGATCTAAGCCGTCTATAATATTTTAATAATTGCAATTCTACTTATTCGATTTTATACATTTAAACAATAAAACTTAGTAAGAATTTTATAAATTAATATCATATATATCTAAAACATAATTTTAGTGTTTTAAACATGTTTTAAGCATGAATAATATCTTCAAAGTTTTGAGTTTTATATATGTGTGCATTAGATTGTCGCTAAACTTTAATTTATATATTTTGTCTAGATTAGCTTAAAGTGTGAAAATGATTGATATATTACGTCGTGAATAAAAATTAGTTAAGACATAAGTAGGGGTGGCACTCAAAAGTAGGCTATTGATGTTTAAGTGTAACATATGAGAAAGCCTTCCACATGTTATTCCTAGCCTATTCACATGTTATGCCTCTAACTTTGAGATTTCTTCATGATAGGTGTTAATTTAAATGTTTCTAGGTTGTGTACAATGTAGTAAATTCTATTTAGACCATTAACGCTCGTAAAATACAATCCCAAACAACCTTTGTCTAAGTTGGGTGCTAGGACATGCATCTTATATATGTTAGACCATCTATAGGAGGAGGCTCATAAGACGAAATGGAAGAGAGAGAAGGGTTACATGTAGACTAGTGATGTGGCGTGCACCTGTGCCAAAAACACAAGTCCTTAGTAGAGGAGAGGGGGTGTGAGAGAGGGGGTGATAGAGCAGAAGGAGAAGGCAGACATGCCCATGGAGAGAAGGGTTACCCATCAAAGAAGTCGGTCAGTCAAACAAACAGGACTAATGTAAAAACACTGATGTCTAACCTTAAAGATGATTTTAACAATATAATATTCTCATTAGTATTTATCTATAGGTGAGATTATCAAGGACAAATAAACTTGATAAAATGAGTTTTAAATAGTTTATGAATTTGTACATACCTAAAATAGGATTATTTGGATGTCAATTTATGTTTATAATTTTTTTATACAATGTTTTACACTAAATGATTTTTTAAATAAATATTTTATTGTAATGTATGTTGCTTAATTTATCTAAGGTTTGATCTTCGATAGAATTGATGGATTAGGTGGCATGACACACATGATGATATACTATTCATACTTAAAATGTAAAGTGAATAGCTCCCATATTAATTGTATGGTGTAATATGGCAAGGCTTACTATTTCATAGAACACTTAGGGTTAGGGGGACACAAGGTAGGTTTACTAAGAATGCATACTCAACTAGGTTATGATCATGAAAGCATGTTCCAATATGGTGCTTAGGTATAACTACTTAAGTGTTAGTTCGTCCAATTAAAAAAAAGTGTTTGTTCGTCCAATTAAAAAAAAGTGTTTGTTCGTCCAATTAAAAAAAGTGTTTGTTTGTCCAATTAAAAAAAAGTGTTTGTTTGTTGCATGTATATGTTCAAACCAAAATTAATGTATCTAGTAAATTATAAAAGATTGTGTTTGGTTTATGATATAAACAATAAAAATACCACATTTATTTGATGGTGTTTATATGATACTTTATTAATGTTGGCTCCACTACATCAAGATCAAGTTAATAATAAAAGCAAGATACGTGGTAGAAAGTAATATATTAAGAGTTGCCACACTATGAGTGGTTGTTATTACTGTTCATTTGGTTTTATTGTTAACATATTTTCACACCCCGACAAAAGTGGCGGAACATGCCGGAGCGCAACTAAGATTGTTCAAATACACACGACACTATTAAAGTGATAATATTTAATCAACTCATTCATTTCATAACATGTTCTTACAAATACAAGAAAATAAATAGTTCTTAACTAATAACCTAACGGTCCAAAATAAAGTAACGTCTTTAAATCTTCAATCAACCGATAATCAAACTTGTAGCATTGCATCAAATATGTTTTGTCAACATGTATGTTGGCGAGCAATTCCATGACTTTATAAATATAATATAAGACAAAAATCCACAACTCAAATATGTGAAGCCGTAAATAAAAGTGACAATTGAG
>BJCM01085750.1:0-27302 GCA_018326385.1 Flaveria bidentis
GATACCTCTGGGACACCCAAGCCAGTTAAGGCTTGGGTCCCAAACTTGAAATAATCAATTTCTTTGAATATGCAGGGTATCCGCTACAACGCTATCACTAATACCTGGATTATTCATAGTGGGGCGTCTAGGCACATGACAAGAAATTCGTCTCTCCTTTTCAACATCAAACAAATTAAAGGGGGACACGTATCATTCGCTGGGAATAAAGGAGGTTACATCACAGCTCAAGGCGAAGTGGGAAACGAGAAAGTGAAGTTTGACAAGGTCAACTACGTTCAACAACTACAAAACAACTTGCTTTCAGTCTCCCAGATCTTTGATAAAGGATTCAAAGTTGTGTTTGACAACAAGAAGTGCTACATGTTGAAGAAGGTTTATGTTATCGAGAAGGATAAAGTTCTAATTTTAGCTTTAAGATATAACGATCTATATGTCTTGGATCTATCAAAAGCTTCCACAACTGAGTCCACTGTCCAATGCTTCTTGTCAAAGGTAACAGAAAGGGATTCAGACTCCTGGAATAGGAGAATGGGACACATTAATCCTAGGAAGATGAATCATTTGGTTCAGAATGATTTAGTGAATGGAGTTACCGTCAAGAATTTACAGCTCCCAAATTTTTGCGTAGCATGTAAGAAAGGGAAACAGACCAAGAAGTCTCTCAATCCAAAGAAAGTTAATTCTATCAATATTCCTCTCGAGCTTCTACACATGGATCTGTTTGGCCCATTTAGCATGAAGAGCATTGCTGGAGATCTGTATTGCTTTGTAGTAACTGATGATTACTCAAGATTCTCTTGGGTGATGTTTTTGAAATCCAAATAAAAGACATTTGAATCATTCAAACATCTAGTAACTACTTTGGAATCACTCTACAAGCTGAAAGTAAGAAAGAATCGATCAGACAATGGAACAGAGTTCAAAAATCAGTGGATGGAGGCATTCTGTTGAGAGAAAGGAATTGTTTATCGATTTACTTCTGCCTACACTCCATAGATGAATGGGGTTGCTGAAAGAAACAATTGGAGCTTGATAGAGACAGCAAGAACAATGTTAGCTGACTCTAAACTTCCTATTCAATTTTGGAACGAAGCAGTGGCAAATGCATGCTACACTCTCAATCGAGTCTTAATGGTCAAACGTCATGGGAAAACATGTTATGAATTGCTCTAGCGACGTAAACCAAACTTGGAGTATCTCGAACCATTTGGAGCACCGTGCATGCTGTTAAAGAAGACTCAGACTGGGAAGTTTTGTGAGAAGACCAAAGAAGGTATCTTTCTCGAATACAATATACCAGACAAGAGAGTTTATAACAACTCAACAAGTCAGGTAGAAGTGTGGTGCAATGTTGATGTCCAAAGATACACCACCCCCTGCTAGAAAAGGACCTTCCTTCTTCTTTGACTATGATGGATTTTTAAGTCCTTCAATCTACCTCCTTCTCATACTGATGATGATTTATTTGCTACAATGATGTATGATGTTCTGAACACTCCTCCACCAAACTCGACATCGTCGGCTCCATTAGATGATACTTCTAGCCCTTCAGGGGGAGAGCTTGAGGTAAGTGACTCTTCCTCTGATGATGAAGCAGTTGAGACTGCAAATGTGGACCAGGAGGATCAGGTTCCCACTAATGAAAGTACACAAGCATCTGATCTTGATGCCACTGACACTTCTGAACCTCATACTCCAACAGCCATAGAAACTAAACCAGGGATTCAAAATCTGGATAATGAGGTAGTTGTTCCCACCACTCCTGGAACTCGAGTTAATATGCATCATCCCCTGGACAATATCATTGGGGATATTCTATTGGGAGTTCAGACACGAAATTAGTTATACTCAACTGATTATGCCGCAGTCATGGAAAAGGATATCTTCACGATAGTGCTTATCGATATTTTGTGTCTCATTTTGAGCCAAAATATGTAAGTGAAGCCTTAAACGATGAGGCATGGGTTAGTTCTATGCAATAAGAACTCCTTTAGTTCAAGAAGTTAGGAGTATGGAGTCTTATGGATAGACCAAAAGGTGCAAAGGTGATTGGCACTAAATGGGTTCTTAAGTGTAAGAGAGATGACCAAGGATTCATAATCAGATTCAAGGCTCGGCTTGTCATTCATGGGTTTAAGAAGTAGAAGGCATTGACTACAATGAAGTGTTTGCATAGGTGGCAAGGATGGAAGTAATTCATATTTTCTTAGCCTATGCATCCTACATGAAGATTAAAGTTTATCAATTGGATGTGAAAAGTGCTTTTCTTCATGGTGAAATTCATGAAACGGTGTACATCAGTCAACCCGAAGGATTTGAGGATCCTTATCATCGGGATAGAGTTTATAAACTAGACAAGGCTCTTTACGGGCTTCATCAAGCTCCACAAGCCTGGTATGAGAAACTCTCTATTCATCTGCTGAAACATGGTTTTTGCAGAGGAGTTATTGGTTGCACGTTGTTCATCAAAGAGAAAGATGAAGATTTACTACTGGTACAGATATATGTGGATGACATCATCTTTGGCTCCAAAAATGAAGCTTTATGTAAGGAATTTGAATCTGTGATGAAAGCTGAATTCAAGATGAGTGCTATGGGAGAGATGAAGTTCTTTCTTGGGTTACAGGTGGATCAGACACCAAAAGGAATCTTCCTGCATCATTCCAAATATGTAGGAGATATCCTCAGTCGGTTCGACATGGAGAATGCAACGGCTGCTGGAACTCCACTTGCCACGAACCATGATGTGGCACCCTACGAAAATGGTGATCTGGTACATGCCACTATGTACAGAGGAATAATCGGATCTCTAATGTACCTCACAGCCTCTCATCCATATATTATGTATTTCACGTGTCTCTGTTCCAGATATCAGTCTAAGTCGAAAGTAAATCATATAATTAGGGTTAAAAGGATCTTTCGTTATCTAAAGGGTACTCCAACACTCGGGTTGTGGTATCCTCATGATGATGACTTTGAGCTTACAACGTATAGTGACTCGGATTATGGTGGTTGCCAGATGAATTAAGAAACAGACATCGGTTAGTCACTTGACAGTGTAAGAAACAGACATCGGTTGCTTTGTCAACATATGAAGCTGAATATGTTGTTGTTGCAAGCTACTGCTCCCAAATCATTTGGATTCAACAGCAAATACGAGACTACGTTTTGCAATTTTCTAACACCCCTATCTTTGTTGATAATTCTGCTGCAATTGTTGTCACTAAAAATCCGGTCCAACACCCAAAAACTAAACACATCGGTATTAAATATCACTTTATACGTGAATGTTTTGAAAAGAAATTAATCGATGTTGTTAAAATTAATACGAATTTTCAACGGGCCAACCTCTACACAAAAGTGTTTGACAAACCTCGGTTTTTATATCTTTTAGAGGTTAATAGCATGAAAAAGAAAAGTGATGTGATTCAAGTATAATAGAGTTCTTAATCCGACAAGTTTTTTCTTATTTTATTATTTATTTTCTATTTTTTATTTTATTTTCCTGTCTTTTAAAATCCAAAAAACACAAAAAGATTTTTCGGTTTTAGAATTTTAGAGGGAGAATAGTTGAGTATTCAGTTTTTAAATTACTCTAAAAACAAAGGGGAAGGGCAGATAAGCTGAAAGCAAAAAAATCATATCAGTGATTTTGATTCAAAATTTATGAAAAATAATAGTACACAGGGAACAAATTGTTTAGGACATCAAAAGGATTTAAATGTTCAAAATGCTATATTCAAATTACAAGTTTGAGAAGTCTAAGCAAAATTAAGGGAAAATGATAGTACACTGGTATGCTACTAAGGTAACACAGAGAAAGTAGACCTAGGGGTTGTTGGTTTATTATATGATGTGTCGGTAGATTCAACACAATAGACGAGTAGACTTCATTGGTGAATCAAATTCAAACTAATATGTTCAACTTGTTGTGGTCTCTCATCTTATCCCTAGTTAACACAATCAACGTATTTCCAATAAGGGGTGACGAGCAAGATAAACGCCACAAATGTGTGCGGATGACCATAAAAATGAGCAAGGCACATGAAAAAGAAATGTTAAGCGCAATCAAGCTAATGATAAATGTTGTTAGTGTGTTATGTGCAAAAGAAAAAGTGCTCTAACAAGATGATAGGTTGTGTCCCTCTCTGCTATGCAATGACACTAACCTGAGGATAAGCATAGTTTGTGCCTATTTGTTGTGCCTCTTTCGACCAGAGTTTGTGCCTCTTTCGACCAGAGTTTGTGCCTCTTTGTTGTGCGATGGCACTGACCTAAGGCCTTGGGATCTCTTTGAAAGCTCTTAGAATAGTTTCTTCTTGTCAAATACTCGTAGAACGCTCAAAAATCTCCTAAGGAATGTTGATTACCATATAAGTATGAGACCCACAAATGCTTGTTGAAATAAAATAACCTAACTCATCACCAATGTAAGTCAAAAATCTATGTATGGATTTAAGTGGATAAATATACTGACAATCATCGTGGCTGCAACTCTCGACAGTCAAAATCTTTGTGGGGATCTTTTAGCCCTAGTATGATTTCCTACAAGTGCTATTGACTCTCAAATAAATAAGAATCTAGTATCCACATAGATCTAAAAGGGTCCCAAATGATTGTGATATACATGTATGATTCCATATGAATCTTTTCAGAAATGATTAAAATAACTTGACGTTGTTCTGTTCAGGAGGAAAAATTGGTAAAATGATTTTAAAAAGTTTCAATCCACCTCAAACCAAAAAAAACACAAAAAATATGTTTTTTTTTGTTTTATTTCAAATTGTTTTTCTGTTTTTGTTATTCGCTTTGCGTAGATGTCAGACTATGTAACTAGATGAACACAAGTTAAAAGGATCATGTTTGAGGTGATCAAATGTTTTTCACTTAAAAGGATCACGTCTGAGGTGATAAAATGTTTTTCACTTTAAAGGATCACGTCTGAGGTAATCAAATGATATTCAGTTAAAAAAGGTCATGTCTGAGATGATCGTTGTTCATAATGTTATATATCAAAGGTTAAATTTTAAGTGTTTGGAAGTGTATAATGTCATAAGTATGAGCCAATCGCACGATTGAATCATAAGTATGAGCCAATGGTACGTATGAACCATAAGTATGAACCAATCACACGATGGACCATGAGTATGGATCATCTATACGGTTGGATCATAAGAATAAACCAATCGTACGACTGGTTGAAGGAGTATGAGTCAGTCGCACGATTGAAACCCAGTCGTACGATTGAAGCATGCGTATGGGTCCAGTCGCACAACTGAAACTTAAAACAGTATAAATAAGGAGGTTAGCCAGTCGTATACCCTACCACTCTTCAAAAACTCTCTGAAACCACCCATACACACACACTCTGCCAAAACTTTTTATCATTGTGATTACTCTCTGTTTGTGATCCTAACTGTCATTCCATTCATCTACAGGTACTTGGCAACAGAAATAGGTTCAAATGAATGTGTTAATTGAACCCTTAAGGACCGATTATGTTAAAATCAAGAACCAAGACTAACTTTTAAGAATAGACCACTTAAATGGACACTAATGTTGATTTAAATGAAACTAAATGCTATTTCGAGTCTCTGCAGTCCAAATGAATCTAAACACGAAGTGTAATGTCACGTTTTGACAAAGGTTCAAATCTATGGTGTTCAATAGTGAAAGATGCGAATGGACATGCTAATGAACTTTAGTCGCACGATCGAGCTAGGCGCATGATTCAATCGCATGAATGAATCATGCATATCGGTCCAGTCGCACGAATGACTCAACCTCATGGCATAGCATATGACTATGCTCAGTCGCAGGCTCAATCGTACAACTGAACTCAATCGTACGACTGAACTAAGTCATATGGTTCAATCGCACGATTGAACCAGTTGATCAAAATCAGCCAAAATTAAATTGTTATCTCTTACAAACAATCTAATGTATATGTTTCTTGTGTTGCAGCAATATGGTTGATAGATGGACTATGAACACCAAGCACGACATTTGTGCTCATCTTGATGCTACATCTCGGAATGCTTCTGAGTTTACCGGGATTATTTCCTTTTTGCGCAGATAGAGGATCTTCAAGGCTATCTCTATCCCATGCACACCTTACAGATTTATACAGCAGGCTTTCTGGGAAAGCGTCGTGGTTGACGAGTCCGTTGAGCCCTACTGTATTCGGAGCTCCATCTTCGGACAAGAGATTGAGATTACTAAAGATGATCTGAGGCGAGTCTTATATCTTGGTGAGGATGGAGCCTACCCAACCAAGTTGCATCCCCTAAGGGTTCGGGGATGTTTTCTAAGGATCAAGTACGCCGGTGACATCAATGTTGGCGTGCTGCACAAGAGCAACATGTGCCCGCATTTCAAGTATTTGGCACACGTGATCCTAAAGTGTATAGCCTCTAGGCGTGGAAGATTTGACGAGATGTCCGACCAAATCCAGAATGCATACGTTGCACTGGTACTGAACCACCCGTTTAGTTTCTCTCGCATGCTCTTCTCCTACCTGATCGAGAACATTGAGGCCAAAGGAAAGGAAGTCTTTTGCATGTATCCACGTTTCTTGAAGATGATTATAGATGAGAAGTTTCCTATGCTGCCTAAGGAGAAAGATGATGCAATGATGCTTGAGGTAATGGATGATACCACCTTGGGCAGGATGAAGGTATACCGGGGGAAGCAGGTGAAGCCTCCGGTCAGGAGACTTTTTGGGCATCTGGCCAATAAGGACTATGTGGCGCCTTCTCGTAAGAAATGAAGTCACGATGATAGTGATTCAGATTTGGAGCCCATTTTGGTTCCCGCTGATGAAGACGATGACGATGGTGACAACCATGACGATGGTCAAGGTGGGGGAGATGTTGGCCCCAGTCATTCATGGGCCACTGACACGTTTACCATATCTTTACCACCTCCACACAGTACTTCTTCTGCTCTAGGTGGATCTGAGTAGGCTGATATACACCCAGACTTTTTGATAGAGGAAGAGGATGAGTCAGATGATGAGCCTCTCGTCAGGCAAGTCGGGAGCCGTGTTGTGGCTACCGAGAAAGGGAAGGAAGCGGTTAGTGGACGCCAAGTTGGTACTACGGGTGATGACACTGATGTCACGAATCCCACTTACACACCCGACCAGCCTATTGCCCCAGGGGAAGCCCTAATTGCCAAGGGTTCAAGGAAGAAGAGGATGGCCCAACCCCATGGAAAGAAGGGTAAGAGACCAAGGTTTACATTAATCACTTCTTCCACCACAACTGCCACCACCACCACCACACCCACTACCACCTCGACTGCCACCGATACTCCCACCACCACTCATACACTTACATCCACCTCACCCATAATACCCAACACAACTCCACCACAATCCACTTCCATTCCTCCTCCCATCTTCACCACATCCACCACTACACCCACTACTCACCAAGCCAGAACATCCACTCAATTCCCACTTACACCCGGCTCTACTCTACCCACAGTCGGGTTAGAGGAACAGCTAGCGAGCCTCAACCGACTTGTGCTAAAGCTTCTAGCGACAGATGATCTGAGAGCTAATCAGATAAACCAGCTGATGGCGGTCAATACCGCCCAAGTCAAGCAGATAGCTCAGCACACTGAGAAGAACGCTATTTATGAAAGAGCGTTAGGTCGAGCTCACCATGCACTGAAGAGTCAGTATCATCTGGTGATGGCTTCTGTAAAAAGGATTGAAGGATTGGAGAAGAAGAACAAAAAGATTATGCTAAAGTTGAAGGGGCTAAAGGGTGAGCCCCTAAAGATTAAAGGTAATGGTGATGATGAAGGAGATGATGATGATGAGACTTCTGATGATGAATCAGAAGAAGATGATGATGATGATGAGGAAGTTGGAGGTGGTAAAGATAAAAGAGATGATGATGGCGATGAGGATGATCAAGAAGGTGATGCATCTGCATCAACCTCAAGTGAAGCTGCACAAGAGAGGCGCTCAAAAAGAGCCTCGTCGTCTGCAGCTCGAGCTGAAGAAACTCAGGAATAGGGAAAGACTGATGCTCAATACCCTGAGGACTATGATGTTATTCCCCTTCAGCAAGTCAAGACTTAGCTCACTATGATTCTTGATTTGCAAGGGATTGTAAGAAGGTTTGTGAGCTATACTCCTGAAGAAGGAGAGATCATCCATGATCTGACAGATGAGCAACTTGCTGATATGTTCAGATTAAATCCAGATGAAATTGTCAAAGATGCTCCGGAAGTTGATGTCTTAAGTGATGAGGACCTACAGGATGTGGATGAAATAGAGATTGAAGATGTCACCGCTGACCACTATCTTGAGTACACTGACCCTAAGGGCAACCTTATCCCCAACTTGGGTGAAAATTTTGGCAGTGATACTTTTGATAAGCTGGAGGAGATGGAGAAAGAAAAAGAGAAAGATGAAAGTAAAGCCCAAGCTTCAGATGAAAATGTTGACTTAAAGAAAGCTGAATAGGCAGCTTGTTTTGCTGAAATGAAAGCCCAACGCGCACCTCTAAAGCTGAATGCCTACACCAAACTTTACAGAGTCAAGAGACATCAGAAAGTGTTAGGCAAGATTATCGCGTGGGCATATTTTGAAGACTTGGAAGTCTATGATGTTAAAAGGGAGAAAGGGAGTGACTACTTTAGATATCCACATGATCTGAAGACTTTTTCTAGGTTTTGAGCTCAACCGACTAGCATGCTTAGATCTTTTGTATGCCAACCTGAGAAAGATGTCAGAATGGTTTGAGGCAGCATTGAAGAAAGAATACCACACCAGATGGGTAAACTTCAGACCTCAACAACCTAAGAGGTTCATTCATAATTGTGAAGTTGATCCTATATCTGGAAGACCAAAGGTGGTGTTGAAGTGGAGTCCCCCAAGCACAATGTCTAAGATTCCCTTAAGGGAAATGCCTCAGGACTTCACTTCACCCTTCAAATGGTGGTATTATGATTGGAGGAAGGGAGAAGCGGTCATAGTTTTGAATAGAGAAGGAAAGATTGAGACTATTAGGGTATTTGACCCAATGTGGCATACTAACTTGTCTGCTAAAGATGTCTATACTTTATACAAGTGCCCACTGTTCTATGACACGCAAGATATTGTACAAGCTCTACAGGATCAACATGTTATACGACTCTGCTTTGCATTCGAGATACACGCAGGAGTCACCAGAGAAGAGAAGTACAAGAAGTTTCAAGAGCATGTGAAGAATGTTAGAATATAGGCTAAACTTATTGGTTTCAGAGGAAGATCTCCCAAGCTTATGAACAACAGATTGATCCACAACAGAGCCAAATGCGTTTGATATTTATTTATCTTTGATTATTTCATATTATTATTGTGTTAAGTATAATTCATATGTATGAACTTCATATATAGGTTTGAGATTGTTGTACACAATTCTAAGTCAATAATGATTGGGAATTGTGTTCAACTTAGTCGGGTGATTATTCATGCTAATGGACCATACTTATGGACCATCGTATGAATGAATCATACTTATGAACCAGTCACACGACTGAATTAGGAGACTGGATCAGTCGTATGATTAAGGCATAAGATTGACTCAGTCGCATGACTGAACCTTCAATCGTGCGTATGACTCAATCGCATGAGTCAGTCGCATGACTGAACCATGCTAATAGTTCAGTCGTACGAATGGCAACTACAAACCTATAAATACCACTTAATTCAAGGAAAAACATAACACTTGGAGAGAGACTTCGAATATACATAAACCCTAGCCGTCCAGAGCGTCCAGAACACCCAATCCAACTTCATAGTTCGTTCTTGATCGATTTCTACTCATTCTTAACGTTTGTTTCATAGTTAGATCGATTGGGTTATAGTTCTCACTAATTGGATCACCAATCAAATAGGATTCCGCACTATTTGATCTGGTTTCACGTAGAATCCGTTAGTACTCCGTACATACACGGTCCTACCAGTTCTCCATATCCCTTTTTACTTTATTTTACACCATTTGGGGTGAAACATGTTAATCTTATAAACTTACACTTGTAAACATCTTGATACTTGTAAATGCACATGCAATTCATATTTACCTTTTTGTTATGGTTATTGATATTATTGTGAGTGTTATATGAGATACATTATATGTTGACAATCATTAACTATTGCTAGCCTGGCGACGTCATAGATCTATGGGCCTGACAAGCCTATTTGGTGCTAAAGCCGCTGTATTGCAGGCTCCTGATGACATATGACTTGTTAATCATGGAAACCAAGTACACTTAGCTAATCATTATAAACTTGTAATCTTAATCTTGGTCAAGGTTTGATTGTAGCCATATGTGTTTTATAAACTTGCATAATTCATAACCATTGACATGAAGTGCTACTTGTAAATCTTTTATATATATGTATGTATGTTTAACCCATGGAAACTTACCAACTTTCAAAGTTGACCATTTATTTTTAACATGTTTCAGGATTGCTACTTGAGGAATTCTTCTTGCTCATATAGGACTTGGACTTAGTTTACTTAAATATCTTATGTTGTATCCTTTGTTGTATTGTAATGAATTAATTGTCTAGTATTATTCAATGAAAAATGGCTTTTAATATTATTTTAACTTATTTAATTCAATGAGCTATGAACAATCATTTCACATTCGTCCGCCTCGATGTTCCGCTGTCGGTCGGGGTGTGACATAAATCTTCCGAGACTTAATTGTTTTTGGAAGAAAATTTTCCTTCAAACACATATAAGTACTTAAAAGAATATTTTTGTTTCGGTAGATATATTAAAATTTCTTCCTAGTGTAGATTTATTATAAGTAGTTATCTGATTTGAAGACTTAATATTCTTTTGAAGACAATATTGATGTCTTCCAAAAGAAAATATATTTAAAATTTCTAGAATTTAGGACACACATGTTTTAGAGATAGTATTGAATTAAGTTTTTAAGAAAATTTATTCAAAGTTAATCATCCTAATAGTTTATACAAGATATTTAAATTTTTGTTCATCTAATTTAGGACAATATTTATCGTTTCGGAGGTTATGTTCCTTTTTGCTCTTTTTCGGGCTTCTTCTCATTCTTCTTTAGCACCTACAGTAGAGATCGGAGGTATTTGTACCCCAAAAGGGATTGCGTTTTTAAGAACAAGAACAGATAAATATGATTTTCAATAATGTTGTATATTGCTCTCAAGTTCTTCTACAAGTTTTACAAAACATCAAATAAAATATAAGAACATGAGATAATTTATACTACTTTCTATAGTCGGCTATACTTTGAAATTCAGTTGGAAACACTAATCTAGACAACAAGATCAATGTACAGTCAAAATGCAGATTTCCTTTTTAATTGTGAATATATCATGCCATAGGTCACTTCCTAATATATTATAAAAAGGATAAAAGGTACAAAATAAAAAGTTACAGAAAGTTACAGACTCTCAACTTAATCTACAGTTGCAAAAGCATGGATCTTTTCACCAACTTATACAAGTTGGTGAGTCTTCAAAGTAGCAGCGGAGAGTAGGTCAGCTTTATGCAAAAGTTGATCAGAGAAAGCATGTATTCTCTGTCTTCGAAAGAAATCAGTCTTCACTTTATTGGCATCAGAAATCTGTCTTTGAATTTTCGGAAAACTTCATCTTTTCTTTGGAAGATTTGGTCTTTGGCTTTGGAAGATTTTACACTTCAGATATTTTTATGTGAAGAGTGTAAAACTTCCAAAGTAACTTCTACCTTGTTTATCAATGCATGCATGCTGGAAGCTCTTTGGTTGCTTTGGTTGCATTAGCCTTTTTAATATAACCTTACAGTTTACTAATCTATCTTACCTATGGAATTAGCAAGTAGAGCCTTTTATTTCTCTAAGTTCTTGATGCTAGCTCTTGTTTCTTGTTGGAATGCTTTCGTCTTTTACTGGAATGTATGTGTGCTAATTGTTCAATTTTGACAATGTATTCCAAAAACATTCCCGGGCTCCTTGCTTGTTGTTGTTAAGACTGAAAGTTTTAATGATTATTTTGTATTTGGAATGGAGGTCTTTGTTGGTATTGCGGAAGCCTTTGTTGATAGACAAAAATGGGAGCTAATTTTGATTATTTCAGGGTTGTTTATATGATCTTGAATTTTATCCTAGATAACCACACATTACTTGTGCCTCTTCCATATCTTCTTTGAGTGTAAGACACATATCAGTTTATTGTCCAAATTGTGGGCATATTCCATAAGCTTAAGGTTTTTGGTTCAACATCCTTACCTTTTTTAAGTTATATCATAGCTCTAGTCAATTTAGCAAGTTTGACTTTCACTGTGAGGGATGCTCACTTCTTTGACCACCTACGGTATATCATCATACCATGCATCAACTTGTGACGAATATCTGGTATCTTCATTTATAAAGGTTATCACAGCTCTGATCTGAGTTGGTGTTCTGTGAAGTTAAGCTCCTCCACTAAATTCATTTATTAAAAATCTCTCCGGTGGTGTTTACCCTTCACGAAGTATTGAAGGAGTTGATGCTCAAAGATGCCATGTTATGCGCATTGAGCACATAACTTATTGAACCTTCTTAATAGGTATGCAAAGCTTTTCTCCGTGCCTGCTTACTCCCGATGATCTCTTTGCATAGAATGGAGGCTTTGACTTCCATAAAGTAGTTGTCTAAAACCAATCTTGCAAGATCATTTCATGTGTTTACCAACCCCGATGGTAGGTTATATAACCATTCTTTAGCCGAGTATTGCATACGAAGGGGAATGCCCTAAGCTTGATTTGATCTTCAATAACATTGTGTGGCTTCATTCAGGAACACACAACATGGAACTTCTTGAATAATTTGTGAAAGTCTTTGTTCTCAAGGCCTCGAATGACTGGTAACAAGTGGATGAGACTAGATTTTAGCTTAACGTTCACCACAGCAGGGCAATTTATGCAAAGTGGTTGTTAGGTAACATAGTGAGTTGTCCACTCCTTAAGTAGTTGTTCAGCTACCATGATGTTTATAGAAAGGTACCTTTAATAAAAGATCTTGTAAAGGAGCCAGATTGTTGGGTGTCAAATCCAGCAAATATAATATTATGATGTGAACCTATCATCACATATACTAATAATAGTATGAGTGGAAGTAGGGTTTGTGTCCTCACATATACAAGTTAACTATTTTAATACCAAAAACATTTTACAATAGTTACTTTGATAGGTTCTGAATAAAGAAGTTGAGATGTTTTAACTAGAAACTAAAACTAGACGCAAATTGTAAGATGTAAAACTTTTCCAGCAAAATAACACAGCGTGTCAAAACTGCAAAGGAAATTCCACACGTTCGTGTTAACGTTCTGGCAATAAAATAAAGTTTGGTAATTATTGATGTTTTAAGTTATGAAAAGGATTACTAAAAATGTTAATTAAATTGCATAGTAACATAAAAAACTAATTCCAACACTAATTTATTTCTTGATTTAGTTCAGCTTACAATCATTAACGGTTATGATGCAATGACTACTTTCAATTAGTTATTTGTATCGATACTATACATCACATCATTCGGACAGATGATAGTAGCCTTTCACCATAATCTAAGGATAGGGTCTTTTATTTCTATTCTTAAGGGTTTAGCGGGGGTTTGGTAAACCATTATCAAAATGGGAGAATGTCTTTTTCAACAAGGGATTAATATGTCTAGCTTGTTTAAATGCACAATTGAAATCGGCCAAAATAGAATGTTTTGGATTGATCCATGGATTGGGAATATCCCCCCTCAAGGACTGGTTCTCTCATCTTTTTCTATATGTTCACTATGCTGCAACCCGGGTGTATATTATATTCCAGTGCGCAAAAGAATTTACAATGCATAAGATTAATTTATAGGCTACTCTAGTGTTAACATCTTGCACAGTAAGTAGACCCTAATTAGGCCTCATTGAAATGGATCTTGGTCCTCACATTAGCAAAAGGCTCCAATTCACCCACTCACTTGAACGTGCACATGTATTAAAGTCTAATCTAATATCCATTTAGTCTTGTGTTAGTAACACTAAGCGTTTCTACTTTTACCCAACGTTTAAGATTTGCTTATTCTAGAAATCGATGGTATCAAAGATATTATTTTCAGTCTTTTCTTAAACTTTCAAGATCAATTACAATTGAATATGACAAAGAATAAATAAGCAAAACAACCAAAGGAAAATGAATGGACTAAAATAAATCAAAATCCTAAAATTATTCAAGTAAAATGCGAGCTAATTAACTGCTAATGAAGTTCATGATTTATAATATAAATACAGATAATCTGGATTTCTAAAACTTTACTTAATTCAAGAATGTCAAATGACCAATCAAGCTCATTATTCTGATAAACTCATGGACCCATAATTTTCTAAATTCCGAAAAATCTATATTTAATAATCATAGATTTCCAGGCTCTCTATCTCCACAATTTTCGTGAGCATTATGCAGATAAAACAATTAGGCTATCATCTTCATTCAAACTACTTTTCCAATACAGAAAAAAAAAACATTTAAAATTTATTGAATACGTGAACAAGAATGGAAGAAGATGAGGAAATCTGCAAAACGCCTTTGACAAACACAGTTGTAGCTGTTTGTATCATTGCGGGTTCTTCTGGTTTAATGTATGGATATGATACCGCGGTTTCTGGTTAGTTTTTTTTCTATATTTCTCACAAAAAAGTAGCAACATTTCCTTGGTTTAAATCATCATAGCCCTTGGAAATTTACTTTTAATAAACATGCGATCCGTTAGAATCCGTATGAACCAAACCATGATAACTATATTGGTTCGGTTCTAAAGTTTTAAATGATGGTTGGGTTTATTCAGGTATGAAAACCAACCATCTTTGTCATTAATTGAGCTTTAAACAACATTGTTTCATGTTTATGACATTTTTTTGTTTGTGATTAGATTGGTCAAGCTCGCGGTTATGTTATTTTTCATGTTTTGGAAATGATATTCCTTATAATGCATTTTGTGTGTAATTAAGATTTACGTTGCTTGTAGGAGGGGTAATGATGATGGGGCCGTTTTTAGAAAAATTCTTCCCCACAGTTTTAGCAAAGATGAGGGACGTGAAACAAGACCAATACTGCATGTTTGATAGTCATAAGCTAGCTGCATTTGTCTCTTCCATGTTCATAGCAGGTTTGGTATCATCTTTGTTGGCGGGTCGTGTTACATGTGTGATCGGACGCAAGTTTAGTCTGATCACTAGTGGAATCCTCTTCATAACGGGCAATGGCTTCGAGGTTTTTGCACAAGATGTTACTACGCTCATTGTTGGGCGCCTGTTCATAGGCTTTGGTGTTGGTTTCGCTAATCAGGTGTGCACTTTATATGTAATGTAAGTCCCTAGACCATATAACTGATGTTAATAAGGGCTCTTGGTTACCCCTATGGTTAGACCAACCGAAAGGGCGCCTTGAGCAAGGGTTGGCAAGATGGACGGGTCAAACAAGTCAAACGGGTCAGTTTTTAGTACACGCTAACACATTGTTTTTGTCTTTCTATAAACTTTTAAATGCTTTTGACCCGTTTGAAATAAAATACACGAAGAGAAATTTAAAAAAAATCAAATTTGAAAGGCGCGTGACTTCTACGGTAATGAAGATGATAATTTGTTTCCTATCTCTACAAGGCCGCTCCAGTTTACATCACTGAAATGGCGCCAACAAAATGGCGAGGGGCTTTAAATACAGCTTTTCAGTTCTTCGTATGCTTGGGCGCTGTAATCGCCTGCTTAATCAACTTAGCTGCCAACCACTCGAACAACAGCCAAGGCTGGCGGCTTGCATTGGGGTGCGCGAGTGTGCCAGCCATGATCCTGACCATTGGGGCATTATTTATCCCCGACACACCATCCAGCTTGATCCAACGGGGGAAGAATGTCGAGGCTCTGGCTGCATTGAACAAAGTTCGGTCTACTAAGGCAGGGGCTGAAGCCGAGCTAAAAGACTTGATTAGCTCCAGTGTGGCTGCTAGATGGAGTCCTGAGAGCCCATACATCAAACTAACAGAGCCGAGATACAGGCCACAACTAGTGCTGACAATAGCGATTTCAGGGTTTCAGCAGCTCACAGGGGTGGGTATGGTTGCTTTTTATGCACCCGTGGTGTTAAGGATGATAGGGATGGGGACTGAAGGGTCTTTGTTTGCAGCACTAGTTATCGGAGTTGTGCATTTGGCATCTGTACTTATGTCAACTTGCATGGTTGATAATCTTGGAAGGAGGCTGTTGTTTCTACAAGGCGGTGTGCAAATAATTTTCGCTCATGTATGCACATCTTCCCTTTCTACTTTCCTTTTTCCAAAGTCGCAAGATAGGCAGAGTGGGTTGGGTAATGGGTCAGTTTGGATTATTGGACGTGTAAACGCTTTCTTATTCATTTTTAAGATCTTTTAAAAATAACTAACGCGTTACAGCAACAAATTTACTGCAGGTGTTCATCGCATGCACACTGGCAATTCAATCACAAGGCCAGTTTGTGGAATTTCAGCATAGCTATTGGATCGCGGTGGTAGTGTTGATGTGTCTAATTTCATCAGCGTTTGGATGGTCATGGGGTCCACTTACATGGCTTGTCCCAAGTGAAATACTACCAATAGAGGTTCGCGCAACTGGAACAGGCATAAGCGTCTCGACAAACTTCATTATCACTTTCATACTTGCTCAGTATTCAATGCCAATGCTATGTTTTATGAAGTTTGGTTTGTTCTTATTCTATGGCGCTATGACATCGCTCATGACCATATTTATCGGTGTATTTTTGCCCGAGACCAAAGGAGTTCCCCTCGAGTCTATGGACACTGTTTGGAGCAAGCATTGGTATTGGAAATGGGTTGTTCCGACCTAGGTTTGACCTTAAAAGGCAGCACATGAGTCTAAGTCTCTGACCGTTGTGAAAGTAATTTGAATATATGTTTCAAGCGATCATCAGGAGAATCTGAAGCAAAGAGATAAGACCCCTTCGACTCCTGGCTCCTGCACTAAAGATTATTTACCTAACACGTATTATGGTCGGGTGGTCTTTTTAGAGGCAACAAACAAGACTGTGACTTCATTCTTCGTCTTATCAGGACCCTCTAAGAAAAGTTAATGGACCTGTAACTTGTAAACTAAATAGGACCTTATATTTTTTCAGTTATGTTTATAAATGCTAATCAAGTTGAGAGAATATTACTCTTTGGTTTCAAGGTTCTCTAATCTCATAGCCTATTGAATTGAACTGCATAAAGTGAATCAGAACCAGGGTCTCACGTATTCAGTTTTGTTGCATCTTTAACCCACATAGCCTCGAATGTGGCTCAATGCTTGAGTTCACAATACGCTTAAGATGATCGATACAAATGTGGAACCCTATACGCCTATATTCACAAATACAAACTAAGATAGCATTGTTGTGTTGTGTTTTCTTGATTTTGTATGCCTGGTTTAATCTAATGATTTTCTTTTGGATTAAAGTATTTCGTGTCATGAAGTATACAAAATCTTCAATTAGATTGGAAAGAAACTCAAAACACTTCTTTCAAAGAACAAGTGTGTTCTTTCCTGTGACAATTCAAACGAAATCATTAAAATCAACACAAATGATTCCTTGGAAAGTTGCTACGAATCATCACAACTTTTCATGTAAAGGTATTACAGCTGATAGTTATACTCTTAATAAATATCGACTACTAGACATCAATAGTAACCAACCAAGTTACTACCAACTTTATTATGTTTTATGTTGGCAAGAATTATAATTTCTTCACACGATTCTAGTTGTTGACATTAAAAAAAAAAAGATAAGAGGTGGCAATATTGGCAGATTGGATTGGGTTGGTTGTTGGGTTTGCATCAAGATCGGTGATTTAAAAAAAAGGGGTTAGAATAAGTTAAGGTCAGGCTGGATTTGAATCAAGATAAGTTTAGGTCAAAATGAGTAGTGTCCTAACAAGTCATTTCTATCCATGCAAAAACACACATTCACACATCAAAATACACGCTAATCTCTTAAAGATTTAGGCATTTTCTTTTATTTCTTGTGGGGTTTGATAATCTACATCAAGAACATATAAAGAGATCATTAAAGCATTCATTAAAGGCTGTAATACATCTTGGTTTTCTTGCTATTGGAAGCTTGAAAATTAGAGGGTTGACTTCTTTTTTTGGGTAACTCGTGAGGATATATGGCTATGGAGGATGAATATAAGAAAATCTAAAAAATGTTTAAAGATTGGTGAAGCTTTCAATAGAAGTTTATAAACTAAACCCAAATCAAATAGAAGTTGCATGACCTAAAAGAAATTGAAGGTTTTGTGGCGCAAAACACACTTGTAAAATCAATAGTCAGAAAAAGAAGACGATGACAACAATTCAGTCCCGTCAATAAAGATGTTTCACAAAAAAAGAAAGAGAAAAACAATGGTTTTCTCTGTAACAATTCTGTCTTTCAACCACCGGTTGTGATTTGTCGTTCACCGGTCGCAATTAGTCGCAAGAAGTGGAACTGGGAACCATGTACGATGTGTGGATTGGGGAGAAGACAGGTTATGAGAAAACATAATCAACTCATCCTGACCCGTTCCCCATTTTCTATAACCTATCTTGATGTGTTTACTATTTTTTCAAATTATATTATCTACTCACCTTGATCTCTTAGTAATATAGCTTAATCCAATCTAAGTTATTATATTATTTTTACTACTCAAATCAACCCAAAGTTATTTACTTGGATCAAAAATAGGTTTCAAGAAGCGAGAGGCACTCCAATGCATTTGTTTCAAAAAGCCGAGGCGTGAGACGATAGCTTCATGCATGTGAAGCAACATCATAAACGAGATTTATATATTAACTTAAGTAATATTCAAATAACAAAAAGTAAGATAATAATTATAATTACTACCAAACAAGCCCAAAGAACAAATAAACACTAGATATATTTTTATCGGCCCATTTCCTTTCCTTTCCTTTCCTTTCCCCCTCGTTTCTGCGACTAAACAAAGCTACTAAAAATGAGTCTTGTGATACAGAAAAGTAAGACTTGTCATATTACATAAATAAAGAACTATTCAAAAACACCCAATTAAGTTTGCTCTTTTCACTTTATATATTCTTATCGGCCCCTTTCCTTTCCCCCTCATTTCTGCGACCTGCAACTCTTCCTCGCGCCTGAAACACCGCCTAAGTACAAAAAATGCCATCATAAAGCTTTGAAGCGTCATCACCATCACCTCTAGCACCTCATGCCTGAGGCGTACTTTTTTAAACCAATTCAAAATTGCTAGGTCTACTAAAGATGCATTTCAAACTATGATCATGAGAGGTTATTTGTTTGTTGAGTTATATTGAAAAGATTTGAGTTGCTCATATCCAGGTCTACTAAGAATACCACTCGGTTCAATTTTTTATAATCTTCAAGATATCAAAGAATTTAAAAGAACAACAATTTACGTCACATACGTATTTGGAGGAATTACCTTTACAATAATAAGCATACAATTTATATAGATCACAAACTAAGTCAGAGTTATTGCAACTGCAACCTTTCATGAGTAAGATATTCACAAAGGAGACATTTATCATCCAGCATTTGGTCCAGATAAAACCTCCAAACCCCAAGTAATTTCCTTAATTATTTCCATAAATTTGAATCCCAAACATTTAAAAAAAAAAAAAAGAAAACACTATCATAGCAGCAATTGCATTACAAGCACTTATATAAAAGGCAGCGTATTAATCAACTGTACATCTAACCCATATGAAGTTATGAATATGATTGTAGTTTTTCTGATCTAGTTCTGATGACAGAATATAGAACAATTAAACAACAGAGTTGTATCATAATGAACATACCAATTATAAGCCGGGATTGTTAGCAAGGCTTTCATAGAAGAGAATGTAGCCATGATCGGTGTTACTTGCATACTCCTGAGCAGAACCAAACGCGTTCTGAATGGCTGATTCCTCAATCATTTCCACATTCTCGTCATCAAAAAACAGCCAGTGGTTGTGGCTTTTCACCAGACTGACATAATGACCATGGTTGGGCCCACTCCCAACATGAACCACCACCGCGAATAAAGAATACTCACAGTCAGCGTCTTCCATAGTGTTTGTCAGCTTTAGCTCCAGAGGGAACACCACACGATATGATAGTTTTTTGTACCTACCCAGCTGTTCCATGTACTTGAAGCGCTTTAAATGTATAACCAAAACATGTGGTGGCTTTTTTATCTTCATCCTCTTTTGTGCTTCCTGCAAACTGCAAGCATAGAGAAAAATAAATGGCACGATGCTTATCAAACAACTACATTTTGGGGATTTTAGACCAAACTTCTAACCAGAGGTGGAAAACAATGGGTCAGGCAGGTTGGGCAACAGGTCAAAATGTGTAAAAAATATTAAACTTTAAATAAATTAGGTGCTTAGTATGATTACAAAACTATATTATTACCAATTAATTTTAAGTTTTCTACTAAAGTGATTCAGCAGCTTGTTATGAACTTCAATAGACTTGGTATGACTCTCAGCCTGACCCGTCTCCTTTTTAGTTAAAATATAACCCGAATCAACCCATTTAGTCATTTATGGGTTAACCGCAAGTAGGTCAAAACTGCCACCTCTACTTTTGAATTTTGATAAACTTTGTTTCTACTAATCCACCAGAAAAGATTCATTGTTGAATTAACTCGCATGCACAATACAACCCAAGAAAGTGTTAATTTTATCACCCTGATGAATATTGTTTGTGATTATAATTTTTGAAATCTCCCTACTCGTTACTAACAAGACATACTTATGATATCCAAGTAGAGGTGACAAACGAATTTGAACTATGTTCTTATCTCCAACAAATCAATAGAGAAAAAAAAATTAACATAGAAAGGAAACAGGTCAAGCAAGAGAAAAGGCACCCAAAGTGAATTTTTAATAAATGACTCTAGGAAAAAAAAAACTATATAATTTCTGTATAATATAGTTTTTTAACCATATTTGGCATTTGCGGGTTAATCAACCCAATTGACTAGTTTTGACCCATACCAAAAAAGTTACCCACTTTGACCTGTTACCCAAACCAACCCCCAAGTTAGCGAACAGTCATTAAACTATGTGCCAAGTCAAATATTTATGTTTGCAGAAGGTACCAACCTGCAGCATTTATCACAGAAAAACTTATCCTCAGCATTTAAGGTTTCAGTGGAGCTGAAGTTTTTCAAACAACTTGTAATTGAACTATTTTGCTCTATATCAAGGCTCAAATCTAAGAAAGTCTCGTCCCTTGCAGTCACAGTCTCACACCTTAAACACCTTGTCTCATTCGTAAGTATACCCTGCATATTTAAGTACAGAAAATGAATTAAATACCCACACATAGTTGCCATTAACGAATATTCTTATATCAGTAGTTCTGACTAGGATTAAAAATGCAGTTTTGTAAGAAATGAAATCTACACCATCCAGTATATTACAAAATTACTAAGGAAAGGTCACCATTTTATAATTTAAGATTTTAATGAAATAATTTAACTTAGAAGAAGCTACCAATAATGGAAGCTTGTGGATTATCAAGACATGAAATTTCATATTGGGTTTTCACATTATAGGATTACTTGATTTCATAATAAACAAATTACACTTTTCATCCTTTATGTTATACCAAATCTTAGGTTTTGTCCTTGAACTAAGGAAAACCAATCCAAGGAGTGTAGTACATAGCTTTACAAGAAGTCAATCGGCTGTCTTGCGACTCCCGAGATCAACAGAGAGAGGGGGGTTGTTTAAGTTCCAACCACCCACAACCACAACGTACCTGCTGCTAGTTCTCTCTCAGTTTGATTCTCCTTCAAGCAATCGCAACAACAAATGGGAGGAACCCACCACCACTGCCAGCCACCTCAAAGCTCGTTCTTCCTGTGAGGAACTATGGTGTTGATGGTGGTGACGACTGACGATGGTGGTTTAGGGTTTCTAATCGACTTCGCCCCTATTTCTAGTGATCTTGTGGCGAGGGTTATGGTTATGGATTTATTATATTAGTGAAAGGGTAAACGAACGAACATGTGACTTGATTTCAAGGAAGAAATGTGTGAACTTTTAAAACATAAAGCGGAAATTCTGTTAATTCCTTAGTTTAACGACAAAACCTGGACTTTGTTACAAACATAAATGATGAAAAGTGTAATTTGTTCTTTCATAATTTATTTTTCAAAGAATCAGCATGCTTTTAAAAATCAATATCCTGACATTTGAGAATCAAATAATATGACAATTAGTTATTATATATTTGAAATTTGAACAGGATAAAAAAAATCAATGCACATAAAATTATATCAAACATAAGATAGCTATAAAAAACAAGTCAATTGGGTCAATCAGGTCAAAGTCGCAAAAGGTATATGTATGATGCATAAAACCTCCTAAATCATTATATTAGAAAAAATCAGATCATACTAAAATTATAAAACTTCTAAAATCATACTTGCCACCACCCTACCCCTCCCAGACCCTGCTTATAGTTTACGGTGGGACATACAGGGTATGTTTGTTTGTTTGTCTAAAATCATACTTAACACTATTTATATATAAAAAAAATTATATAAAAATGATTGCCAGAAAGTGTTCCAAATTGACCTAACTTGACCCACCAAAAATAACTCCCTTTAACCCGTTACCCAACTCGCCCGACCCAACTGTTTTGCCACCTCCATCATATCAAGCTTCTTGGAATAGGGCTACTGAACATAATATATAATCACTGCTAGAAGGTTAAAAATTTAATATTCAGACTAACTTGAAAGTTTTTGTGAACCCAGGTAACTAGGGGCTCTTTCTTTACACCGTTGACTTGATCACCATGTAGCCCATTAACGATCTTTTTTGGAGGTGATAAATTTTCTGCTGCACCTTTTGCTGTTTCTTTCTCTAGTATGTCGACAAGATCATTTAACAAGAAGTTCAAAAACTCATGTGCATCCTACAAAAATTTTTAAGGAGAACTGATCAGAAATTGAAATTACTAAAACTCAAGAGCAACATGAAGAATGTGACTGATTAGCATCAAAATTTACATGGAGATTCAGGGGATTCCAAGATAGCTTTGTCTCCTTAGTGTTATTGGTGCAGAACTTTCAATTAGTAAGTCAGAAATAACTAATGATATGTTGATATTAGTATTATAACAAACCAAAATTATTTTTGGTTGTGTTCTACACCAAATGAAATAATAGTTCTAGCCAAACTATGTGAGTGTACAATGCAAATTCTGCACCATAATAAAGTTTACATTATTATACTCTGAATGTACCTGATGCATGTAACCACGGAAAAGCTCATTTTCTTTCTTCACTCTTTGTACAAAGCGCTTTGGAGCAATAACACCTGTTTTCTTCTTTTGAGTAGTAATCTAAACAAGTAGAAGCAAATCAAGTCAGCTAATCTAAACCATTTGTCTCTCTCAGTTATTCAAGATATTCCCTTCCACCGATTTAACTAAAAACATACAACTTTATAATTTATACCAAAAAGAATGTCAAAGTTGATGACCACTTTATTTAATCACTGACTTCTGTGAAACCAGTTGGAGAACAGCTTTATATAACAGAAGTCTTCTTTACTATAAGTAGTGTCAAAATAGACTACTGACATGATTAATGTGAGCTTGGTTCTAAAAGGTGAGAGGAGCTGCAAGGTGCTTAGAGTCCTGGAAGACAAGACGCAAGGCAATGGCGCTAGCCTCACATACATGAAGAGCATGGTATTCATCATCGAATGACACGCTCATATACAAAATAAAAAAATAAAAAATAAATATAAAAAAAAGAAACCATGACATAGAAAGGTGCCCACTGCTTATATTATTTTCCTCTTATAGTCTCATTTCACATCATCGAATGACACGCTCAAGCCATTTGTGAGCCTCTCTCTTTTTTCTCTTTTATATATTCTTTATTTCTATCCTGTTGATATGAACAACACCTCCACTGGAACAAGGAAGTTCCTAATAAGTGAAAGCAGACCATCCTTCTCTCCCTTTCTCTTCTTCTTCTTCTTCTTCTTCCTCTTTATCTTCTCTTAATTTCTTTCTTTTAAATATTAAGTATTAACAATACCTCCACTTCACTAATACTCATGCAAACTGAATTAAACAACATATTGAATCAATGTTTTTTTTTCATTAAATGCAGGCGACTTATACAAGAACCATTTTCCAGGACAGCCTTTGCCTCCTCACTCCTCGACATGCTTTTTTAAACCAAGCAAAACAGAATAGGACATAGCAACATATACGTTTACCAATTAAGAAAAGAAAGAAGTAAGTTTATTTCTAACTAAACCTACTACCTGCATAAACAATTCAGCTAAACATGTAAGGAGATTCTCTTCTGCATCTCCTGGATTTTTAACGTTTCCATAGTAATCAAGCAGCTGTTCACGGAATGGAACGCAGAAATAAAGAGCCTGAAAAAAAACACAGCAAAAGAGAACATGAGGGTGAATAGCAAGGATACAAAATTTAAGTGCAAGTATAGCCATAAACATGATATTCCATGGACTTCCAATGATACCTCCATGTTTGTATGTGATACTGTGCTGATGAGAAAAGAAGAGGTTCATCAAGCCATTATCAGACCAAAAACGATGCTTTATTAATTCGTAGAAACAAAGAGCACGTTTACAATCAATAGTTAACTTATTATGTATGGTGATTTGAGAATCAATACTCAGAAGCAGAATATATGCATCATCTGGGGAAAAAATTACTCTATAGACTATATAATTACGATTACTTAGATGTCATCTGTGCTTTTCAAGTTTCTTTGGCTTTACGTGTAAGTTGACTAAGGGATTAACGAGTAATTATAGCACTTAGTATAAGCTCACTATACTTTACAGTTGCTCAGTAGATGCAGCAATATAATATCATTCAATGGCATCCCTTATATTGGCCAAGGCTTCTTTGTACCCCAAGGTTTTTATATGCTTCTATGTGATCATCTCAATAAAGCGAAAACATATACTAATAGGCTAATAGCAAATTTTACAGCCTACTAAATACGACCCACACTATGAACAACCAGGTAACAGTAATCTTCAATACTACTACATGAAAAGATAAGCATCACAATGCCAAAGTAACTAGTGTATCACGAACAGAAGATGCTCAAACTAGCTTACTCAATTCTTATAGCTGTAATTATACACGTATTGAATTAATGATTCGACCCCAGAGAGAACACTAATAAGTGGAAAATTACAGAACAAGACAATGAAAACACCCGAATAAATAAGATGTCAGGATGAAATCAACAAAATGAAAAAAAAGGAATGGAATGGAATGGAAACCTGCAAGACGCTGTTGCAATAGCAAGTGTTGCCGAAGTTTTCAAGGCCAAAATAACGTTCGCCTTCGGGAAACTGATCTCCTAGAGCTTTCTCGAGCTTAGACCCCGTAGCCCCCATGAGACCATCAACCAGATACCAAAACTCCTCAATTTCTTTCTTCTCAGAATCCAACAGTCACCGGCGTTGATTGTATTGGCTAGGGTTCATAAGACCACCACAAATAGGCAAATAGCAGAGGAAGAAGAGGATTACTGTGCTATCGATTTAGGGTTTATTGGATTGCTTTGGTGTCTGGGGGCTTGGTTTCGATCGGTTGACTATTGTGTGTTATGTTATTTTTTGTTGCTCGTCATCATCATCAGGAGCAGTGGTTGCAGCCTTTAAAGATCCACAATTTGTACCTAAACAAGTCCATCATCTCCAGTACTACTTATTTATCTACCATCTATTTGTATAACTGGGTGGGACCCGCCTTACTATGTTTTCATTAATCATTCGAAAAAATATTACATCTGATAAAAAATGTAATTGAAATAATATTATAAAGAATAAATACATCAAAACATAAAAGAAAAATATCGAATGCGTAAATGGTAATTTATTATAATTAATGAGCTCTATTGTAAATTGGTTATAAATTTTAACATAACTTGAAGGGTTATATATAAAATTTAAAAAAAGTTTAGATGACTAAATGTAAATTTAACATAACTCACAAACTTAAGTACAGATTTAAAAAAAATTCAGGTGATTAAATGTAAATTGACATAATAATAACAAAATAAGTAAGTCTCAATTTGAGAAAAAAAAGGAAAAAAACAAAGAGAGAGTGTGTATTGTGATTAGTTTTAAAAAATTCTTAAAGGTTTAAACATAAAATTAAAAAATTAAAAAAAACAAAGTAAGTTTTTTATTAGTTTGAAGAAAAAGAATATTATTATGGTGACATTTAGAAACCTTCACTTTTACTAATCATAATCTATTTTATTTGTTATATATAGTGATGTGACGAATGTTATCGAACATTTTTTCCAATCTACCTTAAACACTAATATATTTGAGTAGATTATTACTATTATTATAACTATGTAAATATTTAATGATGAAATGCTTAAGTGTTTATATAAAATAATACTTAAATCAAATAGTATTAAGTTATAAATATAAATAATAAGTGTATACATTTCAATATTAATTTAACATAAGATAATACTTAAAATAAAAATATATTAAATAATGTACTAATTAAGAGAAATATATCAAATCGGGGCACCCATAACACTTGTACATTATATTTAAGAAAAGTTATGTTATATGTCTTAATTTTGAGTAAGATTACAAGTGTGTTCTTATCAAATGTTTTATATATATATATATATATATATATATATATATGGGAGGGATCAAATAAGAATTAACTTTTTTTGTAAGAACTGTAAGAATCAATCTCAACCACTAGTTTTTAATGGAAAAATTATAATTAATAAAAACATATTTAAAAAAATTATAAATCAAAAAATAACATAAAAATAAAAAAAAAATAATAACACCAAAATGTTCCCCTATTCTCCCTCTTTCATTAAAAAATAAATAAATGATTTATAAAAAAAATCACGTTTTTTTAACAAAATTTGTTTTACATATGTGTAATATTGGATTTACACATGTGTAAATCCATTATTATACATGTGTATACCTATATTTACACATATGTAAACAACGGATGTACGATTTTTTTAGAAAAGTATATTAATATGGTAGGCGTTGGAAAGATAAAAAATACTGAATTTTATGGTTATTTTTTTTGAGAAAAGTGATGACGTGAAAAAAAGTTATGAAAGTTTTTAAAAAAATAGGGGAAATAACATGTGATTTGCATGTGATAAAAATTGATTAACTGAGATTGGTTCCTAAAATTCTCATAAAAAGGTGGTTCTTATTTGAAACCCTCCCATAT
>BJCM01085751.1:0-15763 GCA_018326385.1 Flaveria bidentis
TATGTATATGTATGTGTATATGTATATGTATATGTATATGTATATGTATATGTATATGTATATGTATATGTATATGTATATGTATATGTATATGTATATGTATATGTATATGTATATGTATATGTATATGTATATGTATATGTATATGTATATGTATATATGTATGTGTATGTGTATATGTATATGTATGTGTATGTATGTATATATGTATATATATATGTATATGTATATATATATGTATATGTTTATATGTATGTATATATATGTATATGTATATATATATGTATATGTATATATATATGTATGTATATATATATATGTATGTATATATATATGTATGTATGTATATATATGTATGTATATATATATATATATATATATATATATATATATATAGATCATGATAAATCATTTGATACAATACCATGGGTGTTTTATTAACCAAAATTTATTACCGAACCCAAACCCAATTAAAAAAAACCAAAAGCTATCGAATTTAGGGGTTGTTTAGCAACTTCTGAATGATTAAGTGTTAAATTAATAAAAGATTTGAATCATTAAGTGTTAAACCATTAAGCGGTCTGAACCACTAAAAGTTAGTATATCGTTTAATTATTCAAATGCAAATGTCTGACTAACTTAGATAAAAGATTTTAACTATTTAGCATTAAACCTCTTAACTATTCAACATTAGTATAATTCTTAACCATTCAGAGGCAAATGTCTAAACCATTTAGACATTTGCTCACGAAACAAACAATCCAAACCATTAAATGCTGAACCATTCAAATATCTAAAACATTAAGAGACTGATTAAGAAACTGTCAAACAACCCTTTAGATAACTTTTAAACCCAACCTAATATACATATTTCTTTAGGTAATCAGGTTTAATATATTATATGTGGGTCAGCCTAAATGAACCGATTAAAGTACATGAATGAAGTTTTTTATATTTTCTTTTTTTTTCTAGTCTCACATTCAATTTTTTGTCAACAATTTTATTTAGTTTTTTTATATCTATTATTTAAAAAATGAAAAATGATAGAGACAATATATCAACGCACAAAACGTCCAAATTCCAAAGTAAAACAAAATCCCTATTTTTTCTAGTTGTGTTTCTAATTCTATGACGACAATCTTTTCGGTTTTCATCATTCTAATTTTGCGACTAAGAAACGTTCTACAGTTTTCAATCGAACAAGTTCATCCAACAACATTCATCCTCGTTCCATGATCATTCTGACATTCTCCAACTAGTTGTAGTTGTAACTTTGAAACAAATAAATGATTCGATTAATATTAAAACTTCAAAACTATTACAGTTATGTTATGATGAAAATTGTTATATTTTAGGTGAAAAGGGTGAAAGCGGTTAAATTTTCAATAGTAGAAATGTGTTTTAAAAGTTGAGCAAAAGTGAAATATCTCACCTAATTATAAATCCCTGGACAATCCTAATATCCATTACACATCATTTGTTTGGTTTGGTATTTTGGTTTTGGTATTTTGGTTGATTTCCTTTGTTTGTAAGCATGAGGACACCAATCTATGTAACCGATTAAAACTAGAATTACACCCCGATAGTACACTATCAGATACAGATAATAACAGTACTATAGGCATATATGATCTTTATACATTGTGTCAATGACAAAACGATATCATTGAATTTAATCATGACAGTCACCTTTCTTTTTATATATAACATGAGTTAATTAAAATCAAAATAAAGAGTAGATAATCTCAAGATATAAAATATTAACATAAGAAAGTCACGATAAAAAAACAATCAAATTTATTATGAAAAGAGAAAATATATATTAAATTGTAAATTTAATTAATAAATAAAGTAAATACAAGTTCGTTTTTGTTTCGAAAATAAGTGAAACTATGGTTGATTGTTCTTTAAGGTTGTTGATTGAAATAAAAAGGACATGTATGTCTTTTAATTATTGATAATTTTTTTATTTTTGATTAAGACAGACTGACAAGCTTTATGTCATCTTTAGTTTACTTCCCACCTAATTCAATCACCCCTCCTTTAATTAGTTATTATAATAAATGTTAACAATTAAAATATAACACGTTAATATTTTATTTGTTAATGTGATTTCATTGAACTTGTTTATGTTCTAATTAACATTGTTTATGTTCTAATTAACATTCATACAATTGGTAACACAAATTAACAAACAAACATACTCAATATATCTAATGTATAATCTGATTATTTATAGGATTTAAAAGAATAGAACTAAGACAATACTTTTTTTATTTTTTTATTTTTTTTATTTTGAGGGTTAAAGAGAACGGTTCCAACGTGAAAAAATAAAGTAGAGAAAAACTAATTCACTATATGAAATATGATTGTAACAGTAAATAAAAATTGAGAAACTTAAAAAGAAAACAAAAACTTAGATTACAGTTGTATAATAATCATTAAACTTAGTTACTAGCTACTACTTTATAATAACCGGGGAAATTCAATATTATTATTTAGGAAATAGGACAGTTTTTAAATCCAACACGTAAAAGAATGAAAAATTATTTTTTAACACACATATTGTTTTATAGGGAGATTCCCAAAATATGTTTTTTTTCACTGACTGGCTTCGTCATCACTACAAAATGGCGTGTGTGTCTCAACAGACGAACGTTTGTACTAAGCAAGCAGGCGCTTGTTCCCTAATAGGCATCTTTTTCGGAAACGTGTTTATTTGTAATTGTTTCTGCTATGCAGATGCACACTTCTATCTGTACAGGTCGACGTCTTTTCTAATAGAGACATTTTAAGGGGGAACTTTTGAGTTAAAATAATATTTTGAGATTTTATCCATTTTTAATGCTATCGTATGCTTTGTAACGAAAATAGCATGAAAAAGTCTGTCGGATTCCTAAATAATGTTGCTAAAAGAACTATATTTTATTATGTCAACTTTTCATAAAACTAGTAGTACATATTATAATTGAATATTTTAGAAACATATTATAAAGTTTATATCATGTTTTACAGGATGGAAATCACATAAATAACACAATAAAAGTTACATAGCAGACACTAAAATTAGTGGCACGACATGGAGAGGAGTAGAGGCCGATATGGTAGGATACGCTGAGAAGATGTAAAAATGCATTTTTTAGGGTCGGTTAAAGGTACTTTTTAGAAAATTTCATCTAACCATATTTGAAAAGAGCAATAATTTTGTTTTTAAAAATAAAAATATTACTGATACAACAAATTAAAAAGTGATGGACATATATGGGTTCATTCATGTTATTTTGTTTAAATTTTACCAGAGAAATAAACAAACTTTATAAATACAATAAACGGATAGAAACAAACATGTTCAGACGATTGTATGTAATAAAAATTAAAGTTAGCATTAAAAAAACATACAAGATAGGTAAATCGTTATCCCAATTCTTGATTCTAAATTCTATGAGAAGATCCAAATCAATTGCTTAAAATTATATTTATAGTTTGAATGTGGTGTATGACCGAATTCCCATTGGACACACTCTCGTTTGATGAATGACAAGCTCGTACCTCGTATTTTCGAGCTTCATATTATTAGTAAATGTGACATTATATAAATAGAAAGCTCACAACAAGATACTAAAGATCATTAATTAGTAGTAATTTGAAAGCAAGCTAAAAAGATGAGACGGACTCCTTACAAGAATCAAGATATTGAAGAAGTCACAAAGTTACAATTTGATACCAACTAGATGAATTGGTTTTAAGGAAGTAATTCCTATGTACTTTGAATGTTCTAGTGATATTTTGAAAAGTTAACGGTGACTTTTTTTATGATAAGTTGATAATTTCTTATGATTGAAAATGTGATTTATTGAGAGTATGGGGTTTAGACAAAAGGTTTAAAGCCATTCAGGAGTTAACTCGTAAAAAAAGATTTAGTAGCCAAAATTTTAATCAAATCCAAATTGAATGTTCTAGTATGTTTTTTTCGTTGTCAAACCAGATATCCCTTGATTTGTTTTGGCTTGTGAACAACCATAGTTTAGCCTCATGTTGACAAAGAGCCAAACACAATGAAATCCATGTCTATTCAACAGACAACGTGAAGGTACGAGTTTTTTGAGAATGTGAAATGAAATCATTGAATTAGTCGTGACATGTTATTAATTTTTGAAGCGAATGTGTTAAAAAGAGAAACATAAAACATGGAGCATTTGTTAGATATTTAAGTGTAGACGTCGAACATTAACATAAAACTCTTAACTTTGATTGGAAAAGTAGGACTTGAAAATATGTAAAGGTTTCATATATGTGCATTGTAATAGTCTTCCATGTGATTAGTTAGTTCCATTCAATCTCAAATTGTTGCGCACTAGAAAATATGGTTTCATATGATTTGATCGGTTAAAAGCCAAAAACTTAACTGGACGTGTAGCTCGATCATTATGCATTGTGAGCCACCCACAATCAATACCACTCAACATAAAATGTTGTTTTAATTAACATAAAAACTTAGTTATAACATTAGAATTACTCAGAGCTTTAAGGTTTTATACTCAAATAACAGTGATAATCGAATATATTGATAAAGTGTAATTTAATTAACATAAAGATAAGTTAGTTATAATTTTCCAAAGCTGGCATGGTCAAAGGGTCAAGTTCTCATACAACACAATTTCAGATGACAATGACAACAGATCAACCTTAAAAGCCAAAATGTGGGGCCACTAAAGGTGTGGTCATCATCACAGGGATCGTACCACGTGTATGGGCCTGATGTGTTCAACCTGCGGGTACACCATACCTAACATACATCAGATTCCAAACATCTACGGATGCCAATGGCCCATCTCTGCCTCACCACAATCTTTTCCGTGGGGTGCCACAACAGACAATCCTTGTCCTTTCAATTCAAAACACCCATACGCAAATGGAATGTTACTCATAATTTACAACTACACCTTCACATTTTATGCAACTTCCGTTTCAGTCCTCCAAGTTTTTCTCACATCAAGTTAGTTTCTTTTTGAACCAGTAACATATTTACGAATTACGACCCAATCTTCAAAGCGAGACGAGCAGGTCACTTTAGTATTGTTTGGATAGTTGGAACGCCCGTACAAGTTATAGTAAAAAAACAACTTAAAAAGTGTTATTTTATAATGTCTAGCACCATAAATTTAACCGTAACAATTAACTAAGACAATGTTTGTTAATGTAATATTGTTTTTGGTACTTCTATAGGGGCGTTGCTTGTTTGCATTGGTGAAATGTTCCATATATTTGGTTCTTGTTGTTGAGTTTGTAGTCATACGATCTAAATAAATTTTACTTTGCAGTTCCTTTTAAGAAAATCATTCATTCTATAACAAATCAAAATTTTCTTCTAGACGAATGCATTAAAATATGGTTCAATTCAACATAAATCCAAAATATAAGCCATCATTGTAAACACTTATATAAGTGGAGAAACCATTTAATACATATGCATAGACTACCAAAAAATAGACATACAAATTCAACTTTTTGTTGGTGAATAATAACAACCATTGAGTTCAATTACACATCGCATTCAAACATTTTGGATAAAAAGAAGCAAAAACATATTTTAATTGGAATGTATGTTTTGGTCATATAAACCAAACATGCAATGCCTAAGGATGGGGAAGTTGTGGGGTGTGATCAATTAATGTGAAAAGTGACCCTTTCTTCTGTCCAACTTTGTCACATTGTGACACTTTGAGAAATAAATTCATCCACACAATCTTGAGTTTCATAAATCTTTAATCCCCACAACAACAAAGGCAATGCATCGAACCCCCCACACACACTCATTCATGATGAATAGTTCGTACAATGCCTTTGCTTTGCTTTCAGTTATCCAACGGTGTTATATGTGTATGGATATTTTCTTTCGTGCTTTAATACACACACACACAAATATATTTTATAAAAGATAGCAATTATATATGTTAATCTTGAAAAAATTGTATGTTAATTGTGTATACAATGGGTTAGATAAGAGATCTATATTTATGTGACCTTGTTAGCTAGTGATTTTAATAATTATTTTTTATGAATATAATGTGAATTTTATTCCTTATATGCATAAGATTAGTTGGATTTAAGAGGAAAAAAACTGTTGTTCGAGAATAAAGATAAGAGACATGCATAGTTTGATATTACACAGATACGACAGATAAGTACCATCTTATGATAATAAAACTTAAGATTATAACTTAGTATAATATTCTCTGCTTCGTAAGGATGAAATACGCTATAACTTGAAACGTAAAGACATTTAATTTGTTCACGAGGATAATAAGATATATATGTTCACCTTTTTTTATAGTTATGTGTTATTATCTCATTACTATAAGTATAATCAAACTTTAGATTTAGAAAAACTATGATATTTAAAATGATAACTCATACACTCATCTATTTATATTTTTTAATTATATCAATTTTTAATCTACCATAATTTAAACCTGGGTGTTCTTCAAACAAGTTTAACTTTTACCACCACTCTATCAAACTAAGTAACATATAATTTAAATATTTTATTAAATAAAGTTTATTTTGGCCTTTAGGCTACTTTTTTCAGGGATGATATTTCCATTTAGAAGCTAGCTATTTCAAATCTTCGGTGGGGTTCATGAGATCATGTCGATACATGCCCGCATATAACAAACACTTCTCAGTAGATATTTTTTTAACTAGTTACATATTGTCTTTTTGATAATCAAAATAATGAATTCGAAAAAAGCTCAAACTTTTATTGCTGCAATAATATGTTAAGAGTTTCATTCATTATCATATATGTCGATAATATAAAAAGGATGACTGTTGTCTCATTTATAAGATTTAAAAACATTAACAATCAAAAATTTGAATTCATAGCTTATAAAAAATAATATAATATAGAGAAAAGAAGTAAGCTAGGAGACATTCTAGCACTTAAAATAATACAAGCTTCAATGCTCCTGTTGTTTTGAGATAAAACAAATGGCTACCTCTTAATTAAGATGAATATTTTCAGTTGGAGATTGGTACTTGATCGACTTCCCATAAGAAAGGCTTTAAAAAGATAGATAACTCTAGCTCTTTCTGTAAACATGAACATGGACCTGTCTCGCGCCTCTTCCTAAAATGTGAGGCGGCTTATCGACTACATAATGCATATGGTCATCGATCAGTTGTTTTGCAATGGTGCATAACCTACTTCGGGTCAACATTGAGTCGCCAGCTGACTACCTCGAAGCACCCTTTTGCAACAATGATTGTCCTTAGTTGAAGAAACAGGTAATCACGATTGCTAATATTGCAAACCATCCTACCAAGAGTGTTTATAATTTATAAAAATATGGTGGAAATTGCTAAAAAGGCAAAGCATCGTTGTTTACAATAAGGAACGAAGCCTTCTTTCTTTATAAAAACCTTTTATCTAATCATTTGAGTAAAGTAGTAAACCATGTATACCTAATAATCTCTTTGTATGTGTTTACCATAACGTACAAATTAGTGATACATGTTGGCTATTGTTAATCCTTAGATGTCACATACGATAAAAAAACTTAAAAAGGGAACCTATTTAAGTTCAACTCGGGTATGTGTTAGATTATGTGCCTGAACGTAGATTTGCCGATAACATGCCACACGTGAGAGGTATGTCACACATAACATGAATTTTAGTCTATAATATGATGGTTTGAAGTACGTTAAATGGGAGAAAATGGGAACGCAACATCTCATTTAATATGATGATAAAGTTACAACATAAAATATAGCCACGAAAAATGACTACTTACAACTTCTTTTCATAATTTATACTTAAAAAATAGAGTTTTTTATGTTGAGAAACTAAAATATCATGTGTGAGACTTTACGTACGAGAAATGTTTTCAAACAAGATCTCATCCATATATTTAAGAGATAAATACATCAAAGTGGTTCAAGAACAAATTAAGGGAATTTAACATCCATATAAAAAAACATTTACAAAAAGAAAATATATGTATCTTGAAGAGTCATTTTCTCAATCAAACATTAGGAATAACTTTAAACCTTAAGGAAGATATTGAAGCCCTCATGTCCCCCACCCTAAACCTTTCTTTTTGGCCATTCCTTTGTATGTTTCTATCATCGTATGACACCAATTAATGAACTGTTAAGGAACATATCTACTTCACACATTTGTTTCTATGTTTGTTTCTTTCTTCTTTTCCCCTTGTCACCCACACAACCTTACTTGTAAGGATATTTACTCAATATCTAACATGTAAATATAAAGAAGCGGGTTACACTTTACTATTTAGTAACGTATTTAGTAACGTCTAGAGTTTAGGGTTTTGCATCAAGATTTTCTGTGAGTAGTATGAAGATTCATATATAACCAAAAAAAAAAGAAGCCTCCCTCCTCCCTCTCTCTCTTTTTCACGAAAGTTTATCGCGCATCGGAGAGTTGGAGATGGTCTAAACTGCAATGGGTTATGGGTTCATGTATATCAGAACTAAATTGATCTAATGTGATTCGAGGGAACTTTCTAGAATAGCCAAGACATGCAATGTCATGTGCATGTTTTTGATTCAAACTATTTGGGGGTGTTTGGGCAAAGTTTATTTTTTTGTTGGTTAAAAGTCTGGTCTGCCAAACAAAGGAAAAAAAAGTGAAAGTGAAAAAGGGATGGTAATATCTTTTTTTATTTTTTTTTCTTTTAGTTTACTTTATTTTCTGATAAATGAAAAGAGGCTTTTTCTTCACTCTTCCCGGGGAAAAAACACTACGACAAAAGCAATTTGTAAGGTGTTCATTTTTTATTCACCTCAAGAAAATGTGTAAATATATATTAATTTGTAAGAATTTTATTATAATTGTCTAAATGTGTACAAGTTTTATAAATACGACAACTTCTGCTAAATAAGAAAAACTAGCGAGTAATTACTTGAGCCTCATGACGGGCCAGTCGATTTTACTTAAAAGTAAGCACATCGTAACAATATTTTCATAATTAAAGAGAACACAATGTTGTGAAAATAAACGTTGACAAGCACGAACACTAATTAATAACAAACTATAACGATCTATTTTATAAACCTATTTGGATATTGAGTAGAAAAAATATTAAATAATCTAAAATTTAAAGTATAAAAATGCTTAAAAATAAAACTAAAAATTTAAAAGACAAAATTAATTAGTACTCACAGGACATGACTTTCAAGAGTAATTACTAGCTATAATCAAGTAAAAGAGCCATACTATATATAAGAATAATGGTTTTGATATTAACTCATTTTAACCATTTGAAAACCTATCATATATGTATGTTTGTTGATGTTGTCACGCCTATATAAGGTGAAAACCCGGCCCTTGTTGGGATACCACCTCCTGTTCCGTTAACAAAAAATAATCCTTGACCTGTGGCATATTTACTGGTACTCACGGGTTTAACTGGTGGCGGGTATGCAAGTTCTAATGTACATTTATACCACACACATGCGCATAGAGAAAAAAATAAGATAACACCATTATTCAAATTAAAGTTAAAAAAATAGATCCGGAAAACTGAACGACTCTCCCACTGGTCATGACGCCTTGAATAACGTGTACAATACAAACCTTGAATAAGCATATTGTATATATTGTTGTAAAATTGTTGGTTTTTATATCAGGTTTTACTCTGAAAAAAGTAATAACGTTTTTCCTCATAGAAGGGAGCATCAAGGGCATCTTCTACCAAGAGAAATCCATAATAAAGCAAAACACTTTTTTACAAGCCCTAGAGAAAACCACCCTTCTATGAAAAGTATAATTATAATCAACTTTTTGTGTGGGGTGAGGGTTTACAGCTTTTGTCATGAAGAAGCCTCCAAAGAGTCTGGGGATTATGGGGTGCAATTTAGATCATCAAAAACAAAATCTGAAGATGAAGATTTGCTTGTATCCTTTTTGCCTTGCATAAAGATATACTCTCTAAGCTCCCATCTATATATATATATATATATATTTCTTTTTTTAACCTCAATACTCGTTAATAGAAAACTCATGGCACTTATAATTTCAAATACTCGATCTTCTAACAAACAATTAGATTAAATCTTGCTTGTGCGGGATAGATGGTCTTTAAATGGGTTAATCATTGTGTCTTTATAACTTAAATAATTAACGTCAATTAATCCTCGCGGTACGTTAATCTTTATTCAACACTACTTTTTTGTATGCTTTTCAAGAATCTTTTATGCTACACGATCATTAACACACAAAAATAGCTTAAAATGAAAGGGTGTCAAACCCACTTTCAGTCACAGTCGATATAATTCTCTCGTGTCAATATAGTACCAAATATGTATCTATCCATAAATAACAAGAAGATAGACTAAGGAAAATATAATATAAATTTAAATCCTTAGTTTAAATAGCTTTCTAATCAAACGCGTGTCACTTCAAAACAAAATAAAAAATGAGTGTTATGTACCCATTAACCGGCTTGTAACACCCCCGTTTAAAAAATTCACACGAGGCAATGCAACTTAGGCGTCACTCTCATACTAGGTTTCTTGTCTCTCTCATATGAAATGATAACTATTGTAACTAAGTAAACCACACTATTAAACATCTAAAATATAAATGTAGTTATTTTAATAAATTATTAATACATATTAAATATAGAGTAATACTTTCTAATTAATTATGTGTTATAACTTTGAAATATTAATTATATTTTTATCTACAAAATAAAATATTCATAAAACTAGTAATTTTAATATTTTGTATTTATTACACCCATGTAATATATGAGTTTTAACCTAGTATATTACAAGATGACCGTATATATATACACTAGTATATAATACCTGGTCGTCCTTTTCCCCTCTCACTCCATTTGTAATTTTTAACTATTAATAAGATCGGTGTTTGTTTCGTGTTGTAATTTTTTTTATAAAAAAATTTGACATGATGAGTCTTTATTGGGACGTGGTTTTGCATGCATGGGGCAAGGGAAAAAGGGTGGAAAAGTTAAGGTGAAAAGGGAGTCGATATCTACATGGGTGTGCGTGTTCACCAAAAGTTTTTGAGTTTTGAATTTAAAGTAATATTTTGCAAATATAATTATTTAATTAAACTCATATTTCTTGAATTGATGAAAAGGATAAAATAAATTAAAATTAGATAAAATACGAGCATCGTTTGTTATATTAATACTTGCATGCATGTTTCATGTCGTTTCTAATTTTGGATATTGTCGTTTTATGTATTTGTCTAGCAAGCAATTATTTTTCTATCTTATATTAAATGGACACGAGGTATGACATCTGAATTACACAAGAGTAAAAACTTTACATTCTTTAGAATTGTTAATATGGCTTTTAGTAATAGTGTTTTGAAGTTCTTTAAAATAGGTGAAGTAAGAAATCTATATGATTATATAGTCAACTAATGATTAATAGAAATGTTTATGTGCATATATAGTTAATGGTCAGCGTAAAATTTGATTATTGTTAAAAATGTATAAAAAATCATCAATATGTTGTTTTTTTATGTAGAATTAGTGTTATATAAGTTATGAATTAATATTATAAAAAATGTTATTACTATGGTATATTGATGAAATATCATTTAAGCATATTCTTGTTACTCGAAATTCTGAGTAGATGATTCATAAATATTGGGTGAGACACCTCTAATTCAGTCCAACTCATAGTTGGAGTAACTAGTAAGTTTGATCTTCATCTCTACAACCATGGAAAACTCGTTTGAAGGTCCATGTGTTTGAAGCCCATATCTGTACTCAAGTCAAATTAATATGAACCAGTATAAGCTACAGAGACAAGAATATATGTATATATGAACGTATATATGAACAAGTTTTTTTGGGCATTATCGCATGCATCCTTATATTGTACGCCTTTCTATGTGTATATACACGCGTGTTTCCTATTGGACTACAAGGGAATTAAGTAGGTAAACACAACAAGCCTCAGTCTAGTATGATGTGGTACTAGACACATTTACTAGTATGAATGTATGATGTTTGTCTTTAAGGTTTTACTAGATAGTTACAAGCTACTATGTGGTAATTTGAGGATGAATAACATATCGTAAGTTTTAAGCAGTTAAAGTTTTAACGTTATCAAACTAATAATGAAGGAGCATTTCGTTTTAAGTGAATTTGCAAAGGCCTATAAACTTCAACATAGATCTCTGTACGACCCAATTAGTATGAAGGAAGATTTTTCTTTTTATGCCTCATCTTTTAGCATTTCCAAGTAATTTTAAAATGAATTTGTATAACATCTAGTCATTTGATACAAAAATTATACTTTTGGATTTCGTTAAAAGAATCAATGGATGTAGTTACTGAGATAAAGATACATGAAAAAATGTAAACCACATTTTCCAAACAAGAATAAATAAATTTTTAGATTAAAGTATTGGTTTTGACCACTGGCGGAGCATCATAGGGGCCGGGGGGGCTATTTTTCGTTCGCAGTGTTAATTTTAATACGATAGCATAAATTTTTTCCCGGTAATTTAAATTTTTATATAAATATCGAGTTCGGCTCCTATAAAATTAATTCATTTCGCCACTGCACCCTATGAACTAGTTCAAGCTCCGCCACTAAACCAAACCAAAAATGAACTTTTAATTCTAAACATTGTTATGTCATATATCATCATTACACGTACTTTTATACCTTTTTTAGAATAAATGTAGTAAAAATTTATATCATTTTAAGAAGTTAGTCTCAATATGGAGGATAAGAAGTCATATTTGTGTGATTTAGTTTAAAGTGAGAGCTTGAAAACAACGCTTTACATCTTACCCACATATTTTAATATAATTCCAAAACTATCCGCAGAAAGTAAGCACTCATGCTTTGGTAGGCCCCTCGATATCATCGACGCCTCAGTGGTGTCTGTGACTTCAAATCATTTCTATTTAAACAAACACTTCACATTCAAATTGACAAAAAATAACATTTTTAGTATGGTAAAGTAAAGCTTAATGCAAATAAGACTTTCAGCCGGATTGATTCTGATTCCCTCTCTTAAACTAAAGGGTTGTTTGGTAGTATATTAATGATCAATGATCAATAAAAGGTAAATCCATAATGACTCATAATCTTTTAATGGTTAAGAAGTAACATTAATGTTAAATGTTAAAAGGTTAGATCTTTAAAATATCTTTTAACCATTCAACACTAAGTTTACCTCTTAACTCCTACAAAGTTATGAACCATGTAACATCTTAATTGGCTACCAAACATTCCCTAATATACTTTAAATAGATATTTGGTCATACTGAACTCGATTAAGCTTTTATACAAATTACTTTGGTTCAATATTATTCTGAAACATTCTAGGGTTTTATAAATCATGTGTCACATCAATGCGACTTTAACATATTTTTTATTAACTTGGGCCAAAATAAAATCAATGTAAATTGAAAGCCCAACACTGTACTTGTTCCTTGGGCCATGAAAAATCTAAATTTCTAAATATGGCATAACCGATGAGTGATGACCCAAGAAGAAACTAAAATCTATTTCTTTTGGGCCGTTGAAGACAATCTTTAAACTATTATTACTTGAGGAAAAAAAATAAGCAATATTAAAACAAAGTTATCTAATGCAATCTTTATTTGGACCAAGTCTGTCTAAATTTAAATTTAAACTGTATACACGTTTGTGTTGTTATACTTGCCTTCCACGAGCAGACAGTTAACCATTTGTAGCAACATCATGCGGTGGTTTATAGTCGAGAGAGATTGGGTGAAGTCAAACTCCATAAAGGGGCAGTAAATTGCGGACGAAGGCGTAAGCTAGTGCACCTGTGAAAACGTAGCTATCCACTCTGTCCAGTATTCCACCTGCACAGGATATCATGCACAAATCTTATATTATATGCAAAAACTTTGATACACAAGATGAATTTCATAGAGATGAGAAAATGGCAGTAAAAGCAGTTCTATGCGACAAACAGCTGTGAATTTATGACATGAAATTCACAGATTAGGTTCGGATTAAATAGGTTCAGATCAATTTCAGGTTGAACTGTAATTACGTTTAACTAAACAAGTCAATTTGTAGTTGGCTGGGCTCACAAGTTATTCAACTTAACCTCTATATTTTTATTTCTTATTATTTGAAGTAAATATGTTGTGTCATAAGAAGGTATTTTAGTTTAAATGTATTAGTTACACACTTGTATATATATATATATATATATATTTAGTTGTAGCTTTTGAGTATTAATATGCAAAAAAAAGGTTATATGAGTCGTGTTCATGTCAACCCATCAATACACGTGTCTGACACGATTTTCGGGTTCGACCTGCCAACCCATGAACACGACCTGTTTGGCACCGTGTAGAATACATCTGTCAGTGTAGAAAATGGAAATTTTCATAGAGATGAATGCATACATGATCCGTGTAGCAGAAATTAAAAAATGTGTATTGTAATATATAGAGCTAAATATCTTAGAAAAAGTAAAAAAAACGAGATAATCTCACAAGAATGGGGGACAAAAACCATGTGTATGCACATGGCAAGTCATTCCTTTTCCTAGTTAATATGTTTTCGAATTTCAAAATTTTGGGAAAACATATTGTTTGACCCTATAAACATGTCCCAACAGAAACACCCCCTTGTCCTACTCATAATAAAGTCAGAAAAGATCCATATATATATCAAAGATGTGTGATCGTGTGAACGGAAAGACCAATTACCATGACCAGGTATGAGGGATCCTGAATCTTTTACGCCAGCATCTCTCTTGATCATTGATTCAAGAAGGTCACCAAAAAGGGAGGCAAAAAAGTTCAGCAAACCGAAACCAATTGCACTGGTAAGAAGAGCAGACATGTTAGCAAAAACATTGTTGGCAATTGAAGATACATGTAAAAGAAACTTTAAATGAAAAGTATACATGACATATTAATTATGTACAAAAACTATTTTTTTGGACAAGAACTGTTTCTGGTCAACCCTCCCAGATTTATTTCTGCCCTTACAAATTAAACTTGTTTTTGTCCCGTTATCCAACCCACCTAACGGCCCGCCATTTTGTTATATCTAGCTGTAAGTACCTGAGTATGGATGTAGGCCAAGAAAAGATTTTTGACAACAATACAGAAGTGGCTACGCATCCTGTTAAGCCCACAATAGCTCCCTCCCATGTTTTCTTGGGACTAATACTAGTAAGTGGTATCCTACCAAAGGCCTGCATTGGAATTGAAATGATAGTAAAGACTAAAGAACAAAAAGATGTTATACTAGGATAAGGAAGTTAATATAATATAATATAACATAGCATATACCTTTCCACCAACAAAAGCAAATGTGTCTGCTGCGATTATGCTGCTGATAGATATCAATGTGGCTACTAGACCAACCGTCCAATGAGCTTGCCCACCTAAAAGTATAGGCCACGTAGCTCCCACTCCTCTTGAGATACAAAACTAGATTAGTATTTTGTTGGCCACCTAAACTTTTTTTTTTTTTTTGCTTGCATAAGAAACAAAACATACTACAGATTAAATTAAGAAAAACATCAAATAAAAAAGGAAAGATTGTAATTGATAGACACAAATCAATTAACTTAATTCCAGCAATATTATTCCTCAATCTTTGATTGCCTTGATTTTCTTGATTGCTAAAATCTCGGAATTAACCAACATTCTCCCCCTTAATTCCAGCCTTCAATTCATTGACTCCAAAGAATTCTCTCATCTCCAAGAACTTCATACGTGGTAGAGCTTTGGTCAAAATATCAGCT
>BJCM01085753.1:0-21579 GCA_018326385.1 Flaveria bidentis
AAAAATAACATAAAAATAAAAAAATAAAAACACAAAAATGTTCCCTAACTTTCCCTCTTTCATAAAAAAAATATAAAAAAATAAAAAAATCCCGTTTTTTTAACGAAATTCGTTTTACACATGTGTGATATCGGATTTACACATGTGTAAATCCAGTACTACACATGTGTATAACTAGATTTACACATATGTAAACAACGGATGTACGATTTTTTTAGAAAAGTATATCAATATGGTAGGCGTTGGAAAGATAAAAAAATACTGAATTTTATGGTGATTTTTTTTGAAAAAATAATGTCGTGAAAAAAAGTTACGAACGTTTAAAAAAAAGGGGGGAAATGACATGTGATTTGCATATGATAAAAAATGAGTGGCTGAGATTGGTTCCTAGAGTTCTCGTAAAAAAATGGTTCTTATTTAAACCCTCCCCTATATATATATATATATATGTATATGTGGGTATGTCTCTATGTATTCATCAATGTAGTGAGATCCATAAGTAACATGTATAAATCTCATATAAATCTACCTATACTATAAAACTTTATATGTGTCTATGTTTGTAACTCGTAGTTGCCTTAAAGAGAATCTCCCAATGACCAATACGGGAAAATCCGTCTGCTCTAGAGTATCAAACAACTAATCACCTAAAAAATACTAAAATTTTATAATATTAAAAACACTGGTTAGTTTTGTCACAAAGAAATGTTCTATCTTTAATCCAACTTTCTTATCATATATATGCATAGAGGCGCCCATCACATGGCATAGATCAACGGATTTTTTAGGTGTGTCATAGGTATTCACAAGGGGATAGCTTTTTAGCTTGATGGTACAATGTGTGTTTCTCAATCAAGTGGTTATGAGTTCAAATCTCGTAGTGTATAAGTTTGTTAAATTTCCCGAGTTAAAAAAAGTTTTCTTATGTGATATGCAATAGGAAAGAATCAATATCCATTTTCCAAAGCCTTTTGGTTTGTTTTCCACTAATATTAATATATATTTATATTAATATGGATGAAACAATGACCATCCTTTGTTTTCAGCACCCTCAAACAATACATTCCTCAATATATGCCATGGTTTCTACCCATGCTCACTCATTACGACTACCCACACTCACATGAATGTATACACACATGGGCAAATAGCCCCTCAAGTATTTATAGAAATTATGATATTTGACACAAAATTCAATATTTACACTTAATTTCGATCGCTAGTTTCACAATTTATAACATATTAGTCCAATTTTTAAAATAAATAAATTATTGCTAGAAAATTATAAATTGCTAAAGTGATCACACATTTTGTTAAGAGCTAAAGATCTTGTCTACTTTTCGTAAAAGTAAATTTCATAAAAACGCGTATTACGTTAGTTGCTGGGAGCTTCTTGATGATATGATATCATGTGTCTTGATATATTTTTAATTCACCACTACTGAGATTGTCTTAGTTAGAATGGAAATCATAGATTATCGCCATTAGTTGGCGAATTACCAAAACATAAATAATCTTTCATACTCGTAAAGAAAAAGATAATTTGTGGTATTTTTCGTATTGTAACTTTTTTTTGTTAAAAAGAAGCTATGCAAATCTATTTATAGAGTGCATAATAACAAACTAACAACGTACTGACAAATATAGAGTGCATGATAACAAACTAACAACATACTAACTTTGTCATCGACTTTGACCAACGATATGTAACATATGATTAAATAATATTGTAACATGGACCCACAATCCAAAGGGTACAACATACGTTTTGGATCAAAGTATGTCGAGGATATATTCATATATAACACTTGCTTACAAAGTCAAACAATCTAAATAGTGTGGACACACAACTAACTCTAAAGAGGATGAGATGAAACCACACGTCTAATAAAATGCAGATCAGTCTCAAGGTGTTTTCTAGTGAAACGCTAGATTGACACCATAAAGTAGACGTGGAAAGAAGAGATAAACGTAACTCATGAAAGACAAACATAACGTTACATCACGAACTCTAACTAGTAGTGTGTGTAATTGCAGACACAACAATTTTATTGGCATTTTGATATCATATCAGCTCTTTGCTTCATACTTGACAATACTCATCTTCTGTACTAGATCGAGCAACATGCAACTGTATATATATTGTTTATTGGAATTCCAACTAACAAGGTTGAGTCCAAAATTTATATAAAATCATTTTGTTAATCAAATAGCGATCATTAGAACTGTAAAACTCGTATAATAGAATATATGCACATTTTTTTTTGTCTAAGTTCACTTGTCTACTCTATTGGTTCACTTACGTTAGCGATTTCAGATTTAAAATATGTTACTAATAAGACTTTTATAGTTATTAGTTAGTGTATGTGTAATATGCGTACGTATGTGAGAAGATAGATTAACTGAAACAACCACATGTGTATTAATATTAAGTTAGACTATAAGTTTATTCATAAATGGACACTATAAATGAAAGAAAGATTATAACAAAAGTTTATGTTGCAACTCCTACACTTTTTTTAAGTATAAGTTTATGTTGCAACTAGTATTTTTTTAAAGATGTTATGGTTTTAAGCAATTATTCTACAAACTTTTACAACTTATTTTTAGACCAACTGCTAATATAATCATATTAACCACTTATATATGTATTTTAGAATAGAATATATACTCATTATCCTCAACTCTTTAGATAATGATAAGTTATTTTACCATCAGGACGTCTCTTAAAGAATTATAAACTGTAACAACTTTTATTTAGTCCGACTACTAATTTATTCATATTAACCATTTATATATGTATCTTATAGGATATATTTCCAGTATGTTTGACATCTTAAACAAAGTAGATTCATTTTACCATCAGGATGTTTTTTGAAAACTTGTGAACTCTTACGACTAATATAAGTTGTTTATTAGCCTAGGGATTGAAGTGACTTGAATATTACTATGTGAGACGAAGAAAACATGGACAAAAAATTGATTGTTATAAAAGTCAGTGGCAATTATCGAAAGATCCAAAGTTATGTCTCACCACCAACATCAAAAGTGGGCACTCTTTCAGGAGCAATAATTCAAGGTATGGTTCCTTTGTCTTTCCACCTCCACCTTTCACTTTTTCAAACACCACCCCAAAACTCCAAAACAATTCAAACAGATGTAAAGAAGGAGACATGTTGGCATGCCACTGGTGAGGATGTCAAACCGATGTAAATAATGAGACATGTTGGCATGCTAGAATTAAGCTAATAGACATTAAATGAGAAATAATATATATAACGTGAGATAGTTGGAACAATTTTTATTAACTCATTCGTATCCAAAACATTAGACATACTTGTCTATCTATAGGTTTAAATGAAGATAACCGACCAATCACAACTTCACTAATGACTTAATTAGAGATAACCAATATCACTAATAAGACACTACTATTCGAAGATAATACAAGATAATAACTACCCATCTAGAACAATAGGAGCTCGAGGAAGCTAGTGACAACGGAGACTAGATTTTTCTCCAGCTATGTCGACTTAATGGTCTAGCGTGTGTATTTGAAACTTGAAAGTGAAACCGGATGTCATCTTTTTTCGTTGAAAACCATTCAAACCTAGGTTGTTTCTGATTTTATAATTAGAAAATGTATCAAGAAAATAAATGGGGTGTTGTTATTGTAATACCTACCTTTCCAACAAATGAATAACACATAAAATATTGAAATTTGAAAATAACATATATTATAGATATGGGCCCTATTAAGCTTGCAAGGACAAAATGCTGATGGGCTGATGGCTCATTGGCTCGTGTTAAAAGAATAAAATGTATTATGCCATTATTTGGGCCAATGGAGATAATTGGTCTCTTAGATCCATAAACATTCCAGAACACAAATTATTTTTCCAATAGCCCATTCTTTAGCAGTCACACTTTCTTTATTTACCACTAGTTCGTGTGTTGAATAAAATATAAAATTAAAAGCTATTAATCAATATTTATAAATTATAAAATTATTATTTGAGATAAGATATAATTAAATTTACATATAATTAGCTACCTCAAATAATAAAACTATAGCATTATTTTTTTAAACTTTCTTATATAAAAATTTGTTGTTTAAAAAAATTTTAAATTTTTTTAAACACTGTCATTTAAAAAAAGGTAATTGTATTAAAAATATTCATCTTTAATAAAGTATTGTTTCAAAAAAATTACGTTGTTAAAAAAATGTTTTTTAATTTATTAAATATTTAACAATTTGTAAAGTATATACAACATCATTAGCATTTAGTATTATTATTAAATGATTGAATTATTATGGTAGTGACATGTGACAAATTGGGTGTAAGAAAATGACGTATGACAAAATAATTGTAAAAATAACATATGTCAATAATAATTTTGATTTATATTATCAGTTTGTGGTGCTAATGCTTTTTTAAATCTATCTCTTAATTCACTCTTATTATGCACTAGTTTTTTCTTAGATTTCTCATATTTAAACACTCAATCTTTTAGATTGAAGAAAAATAGTTTATTAATTAGGATATCTTTTTTGAAACATCTGTGATTTGTGGTGAAAACTGATAAAGATTAAAGAGTTTCCAACTTACTGTTTATTATTTGTAACATTTTATAGAATTATCTGAAACTTATTAGGTACATTGGACACTTATTTTCTTGGTCCTAAAATATAAAGTATTCTATTTTTCATTATTTGTAGTAAATTTCGATGATTCTACCTGAAATTATATTTTTATGTTTGTGTCATCATGATTAACGTATCTATAACCATCAAATCATTCGAGTGATTCACAGTTTCACACATAATACATGAGAAAACCGTCAATGAGTTCTAGATCAACTGGTTTAGAAAGAGACACCCTATGATTTTTCAATGTGAAGATTATGGGCTAGAGTCTTACTAGGTGCAATATGCTCTTAGTGGGCCAAGGGTTTTACCACAGTAGGTCTTTAGGTGATGGGTTTCCCTTGGAATGGTAGGCGAGCCGGGTCACCAGCGCTGTCTGTGTTCGCGGGCGTGGGTGGCCTTTCGCCACTGGGTTTACCCGGGTGATCGGGCTTAAAAATTATTCGTTGGCCGTTCAAAAAAAATACATGAAAAAACCATAGATTTTGTAATTATCTCGTTATGATTAAGCTAATTAGCATAAAACAGTTTAATTGTTAATAAAAAAACCTTAGTATATCATGCCATACCAATCATGCCTCATAATTAACATATGATCATGCCATTGATTACTTTTAACAGTTAAATTAATCATAGTTTCTTTATACAAAAGGTTAATTACTTTATGTCTATCGTTTATCAACAATCTTTATAAAGTTATTGACTAACGTGAGATTTTTTTTTTCTTTTTCAATTATATATTTTTCTAGTACATATGTAACTTTGTACTCAAATAATTTATATGTAGTTTGTCAATTTTCTTCTTACAAAACACTAAAAAAAATAATCAAACCACAGTCAATAATCACTTAACTTAATAATCAGTACTTTTGACACATTTCCTATTTTCACTAAACCATGTCATCAATATTCAATATTGATGAAGCCATCAACACGAGTTATAGCTACGTTCCCTTTGGTGTCACTTTCATATGCAGTTTAGATTTTTTAGAGTGAATTACGATTATTCTTCATGTATTTGGTTATATTTGTTATTTTCATCTAAAAGTTTTTTTTTTTTTGAATTTGACTCTTAAAGGTTTGAAAAAATTATTATTTTCATCCAGAAATGTTAGTTCCACTATTTTAAAATGTTAAATGTTAATTGTTGAAAGGGTATTTATTTAAATTTTCATATAAGGTCAAAAAATTCCATTCACGGAACACATATTTTTGAATGAAAATGTTAATTTTTTCAAAGCTCGGGAAACCAAAAGCAAATAAAATAAAATAATAATAATCAATAAAATTCTTTTTTGATGAAAATGACAATATGAACAAACTACAGGAAGAAAAACGAGAATTCACTCTTTTTTATTTTTTTTATTAATTTAGTCTTTAGAATTAATTTACCTATATTTCTTTTCTTTTTAAATTAATTAAATTTCAAATTTAGCATTGCAAAATTATTGATTTATTTTTATTTACGTTTGGGAATAAGTTTTGCCTAAAACCATAACATGTCAAATATAATGTAGTTTTATTTTATTTATTTTTTTAATTATTGAATTTACTTTTTGCATGCATTGTTACCAAATATTTATTTCTATCTAAATGTAAAATATTACTTGAGATCAACCTTGTCAAATATAATATGTTCTTATTTTTAGCTTTTAAATATACCATTGCAACACGATTATTTATGCCTACGTTTTAATATAAAGACATATATTTCAATACAAATTCTATTCAACACTCAGCCCACGAAACCCACGACCAAAATCTAGTAGATTAAATATATATTTTTAGTGTTTTCAAGCACAACTTTCTACATATACCTTTGCCTCATAGTTATTTGTAACTATGTTCTAAATTTCTAATATAAACTTTATTAAAAATTAAGCTGATATAGCGTGCTAGTAAAACAAATCATAAGAATAGAAGTCTTGCATGTGAATGGTGTCCCCTACATTCATAAAAACTACATATGTAAGATTGTCTTTAACGGTTTTTGTAATAACCATGTCATGATTAGTCAATAACGGTTTTAAAGACTCTTTGGAACACATACATGTGATGGTCAAATCATGATCCCATCATGATATTATATCTCATCATGGCAAAATCATGATTATTTCATGTCATGAGTATTATAATACAGGTTTAGAAGTTAATTATAGTTAGCAAATGGAGAATTACATGAGTTGGAAAAAAGACGAGTATGATGATGATGATGATCAAAGACAATACCTTTGTATATCTAAGTATGACAAGATTGTTAACAAGGTAAGTTCTATATATTAATTAACATGTTGTTTAATATTAAACTTGAGTTCATTGTTAAACATTAATTGTCATGAGTTTTGATAGTTTGACGAGTTGATCAATGTGGTTGATATGGTCACCAAAGCACCCAAGCGTCGTCGTGGACCATCATCAGTAAGTTCTCGCTCTTGTTCACAAGGATGCCTGGCATATTTGGTAGGCTGAAACAAAAATAAATTTTTAAGACTTATTTCTCAAGAGTTATAATAAGAACTAGTGTTCATACTTATAGTTGTACTCTACTTTCACTTCTTTTGTTCGCTACGTCATTTGCCGTTATCAGTTTTCGGTAAACCCTAACTTTTATTATAAGTTCTTTTACGTAATTATACAATTGAACATATCAAAAATACAAGAAAAATACATAGATTCACACTAGAGTGTCAAGCATACACCTTCTTTTTTGTTATACATTAAGGTTGTCTATATATGTCTGCTCATTTATCTCAGCCTTGAACCTATAACGTTTTAGGCTTTTAGCTATCAAGTCATATTTGATACTACTAGCTTGACCAACTCGTAATTTATTGTTTGCAGAATTCAAGAAGCAAGCTAGGGCGCGAAAATGGACGAAGAAATGTCAAGGTAACCGGAGTAGTAAGAAAAGAAAAGATTTGCACAAGTAGCATAGAAGGAAGTACAGTCTCATCCACCTGTGGTGGCGACAACCGAACCGGAGCCGAAATGTTGGTGCAACTCATAACGAATCACCTCCAACCGAACCGGAGCCGAAATGTTGGTGCAACTCATAACGAATCACCTCCTTGACTACAACGATGCCCATCATAAACCTTGAACTCTTTTATCTTTAAATAGCATGTTGGTGTGTTAACGTGTTTTATAATATGCATAAGTTAAATAAGATGGAGTATTTTATGAGTTATGTTGTGTTTATTATTTTAAATAAGATAGAGTATTTTATTATTATTATTATTTCTCGTTTAGAAGTTAAAATGAATGATGTTAACTATAGAGTGAAGTTACTTTCTTGTATCATTTCTTGTAATTGTTTTATTTATAAATAATTTTATTTAAAATTTCGTTCGTCTTGATTCAAAGACTTCTTTTTTATTAAACTTTTGTTACCAATTTTTTATTTAAAACATCTAAAATAAATATATTTTGATGTAAACTTATGTTTGAATCCATGCATCATTTTCACTTGAAGGATTATCGTAGGTAGAATGCACCTTTCTTACTTTAACTCGAAATAACACGTAACCACAATTGGAGGTCGAGATGATATAATAACAAAGAAGTATATGATATTCAGTTATTTTTCAACAACTATTTTATGTTTGTTCACTGACATAGCTAAACATAGTACTAACTTATAAACGAAATAAATATTTTAACTTTTAATAATTAGTTTCAAGGATTAACTTATCTTAATTGTACAAAAACAATTTTTTTTGTAAAATAAATCAAATAGCAAAGAAAATATGAAAAGAAATATAGTGAGAGAAATGTTAATATCATTGATATTGTATATAACAAGGCCTATTAGTACACTAAACATCATATAAATGTCATATCTTCAGTTTCTTTTAAAATGTGATATTAAACTTGTTCATTTTGACGTAGTGAAACTTGGTTATTGTATTTTACTGTGAATTGTGAAATTTGGTTACTATATTATGTTATATTTTGTTAAATTGTTAAACATGAATAAAATTGGTTTAAAAAACTAATGAGTTATGTTTATTAGAGATTTTATTCTTTATTCTTTTTTTGGAAAAATCGTCACAAAGTATCACAAATTTCGTATCGTAAGAATCTAGCATTTATACCCGCGCTACGCAACTGTGCTAACACTTTTTTTATATTATTATAGTCATGAACGTGAATTCAACAATGATGCTAAAATGTGTAACGTTAAATAAGAGACGAATAAGTTATCTTTACCATCTAAACACTAAGAAAATGAATAAATAATGAAAATGAAAATAAATTATAAAATTTTAATTTAAAGAAATGAAAAGACAATTAATAGTGAATTAAAACTATTAATACTAATACTAATTTAAAATATATGGAGTTATAATAATAAGAAACAATGGGTGTATTTATAAAAGTCGGTAGGGTTAGGAGCGTTTTCAATATGATTCTTTTCCTGTATTTGTTAACAACCCTAGAGATAATATGGTAATCTCTGATTTATAAAATAATATTTATAAAAAAAATCACCCTATTTAAGAGTGTGGTTTATTTTTGCTTCAATTTTGTAAGAAAAAAAATGACGCGTGAGCCGCTATTTAATTTCTTTGAGACCAAACAATTTCGGCCCTTATAAGCTATTTTAGCCAGTTAAAAAAGTAGCACTTTTGGCCCAATGGGCCACATAAACCTGAAAGACAAAAGCCCCACATGAACCTGAAAAACGGCCCATTCTACCGTTAAAAAAATAGCAATCTTCGTATAGCTCTTGTTGAAATCCCTCTCAAGTCTCATATTGATTATTTTAGGGTTCGGATTTTGATTTTATTGGAAGTCATTTCCCATTGCAATTTGTTTTTAATCTAGGGATTTTGAAAGTAACTTCTTTTTTACATATCTGATTACCATAATCTTCAATCGAATTTGGAATTCATAAAATTTGTGCTTTTGCATCCCACCATCAAAAATTTATTAAAGGACTTGAAGTCTAATGTTATCATCACGTGTAGCAAAGGTGTTATTCTTAATTGTTTATTGGTCCTGGTCTTATGATAAACATTGTTGTAAGTTTATGAGTAAGTTAAAAGATATGGATCAAAAAACCACCAAGAAACTTCTTTTTAGAACTCTCAAAATTTCTAGGTGTGAATTGTGGAGTGGCGGTAAGTATAATATTCCTCTAACAGATGTAATATGTTTGAATCCGTTTTCATTAGTGATGGAGTGATCAGTGAAGAAGGATTGATCGAGTTCATGAAAGATCGAAAACAAAGGCCTTCGACTGAAATCCTAAAATATGAAATGTAGATTATCAAGTATGACGATATGGTATGCAGGTTCTTTGTGTGAACCCGAACTGTCAAAACACAACTCAAAGACTGACTTAAAATAAAATAAAAAAAATTCAGGTTCGACCGTTTGGGTATGATTTGTAATCTGGTTCGGTTTTTTTGGATTACGCCTTAATCAAGTATAGGTAGAGTTTAACTCAGGGTAGGTATTCGGATTCATGTAAAAATTACACCCTGACCTTGTCGTCACCCTCTCAACACACTCAGAACACAAACATCTCTTTCTTCACCGCTTTCATACCATCATTTATTAACACTCTTAAAGCGGGTCAGGGCTATGAGTTCACCATTAAGTCAAGTTCATCGAATGTGTTTATGGCTTTCATTATCAAAATCACCATATCCTCTCCTTGATTTAGCATTTTGACAATGGCATGTCAAGATCATGGACCCATTTACACTAGAGATAAATAAAAATATATAAAAAAAACTACCATTCTTACAAAAGAAAAACTTTAAAACCTACTAGATTTGAAAGAAAATAAAAAGCTTATGATTCCTATAGGTTTGCCTCAAATATCACCTTTTGTCTATGATGCATGTGATAATATAGTATCTTAATATTAAAAGTTTTCAAGTATAAGACAATGAATATGCCAATAGTAGAGGTGTAAAGTTGCTCCACTTAGGAAATGTGTCGTCTGTAAATCCATTAAATTCTTTATATATTCATCTCCAGATGAAAAAGTTATACCTTATTTACTAAAAAAAGTTACATTTGATTTTGGTTACATAGGCATAATCACTATTTGTTAACTGACTCAGCTTTACATTCTACATATGCCCTACCACATGACCAATTTTTGTTCTCTTTGACTAAGCTAAAATATCAGTGTGGTTAGCATGTGGTTGACTCATCATAATATTGTCTTTCAATTAGCTTCGTAAACAATATACACAACTAACTGATATTCATTTCAGTACATATACTATAACAACTCTAACACCATTCAACAATCAAAACATGAACAAGATCAAACTATAATCCAGATCTTTATTAGCAATACAAGATGAATTTAAAAATAAATGACGAAGTTAATAGAGATGATCGTGTAGGCTGACACGTCCAAAGGTATCTATGATGAGATTAGCACTCGAACATCGACTGTTGTTTTAACCATAATCAGCTAATATAGTAAGAAAGACTCGTCAAAAAATTCAAATCAATATATTGTTGTTTATACAAGAAAACTACATAATATAAATTTAGCAAGTGGATGAATAGTAGTTGTACACATTTTAGCAATGTTTTCAGAACCGGGTCGGACGTCGAACCGGATGCCTTACTGGTTTGGTGGTCGGACCGGTTGGACTGGGTTTAACTATATTTTAATTATATTTATATATGTAATTAAATATAAATAATTTATATATGATTTATATATATATATTATAGTTATATATAAAACTTATATATAAAACTTAACTATATTTTTATATCCGACGTACTAATTTATGGTTTAACACCCCGTTTTTACCCATTAAAACTATAAAAAGAAAAGGAAAACCAGTCCGAACCGGTCCGGTTTCCCGGTCCGACCAGCAGTTCGGGACGAACCAGCCGGTTCGACTAGTAAAAACGATTCAACCTAGACCGGACCGGACCAGGCACCGATCCAGGTCGAACCGGTCGGACCGGCTGGTCCGATCCGGTCTCAACAACAATGCATTTTAAGGGTTTTTGTAATTTTTTGGCGGTGGGGTTTCGGCACTGTCTTTGGCAACCTTATTTAGATAAAGGCATAAGTTGACACGTTAAATCTAGCTATTGGTATTAAAAACATTTTTTTTTCATTAATTAAAAAATTATTGGATTTTAATAATCTTAATTTTTATATATTAGTCGGGATTAACTCTTTGTTACTAGTGAATTGTTAAATGAAAATAAACTTAAAGTTAAGAGTGTTTGTAAATATTTGTTGAATTTGGATTAAAATCAGTCAATAAATAATAGTTGAGATTATAAAATTCAATAACCTTTAATTAAATGAATACTAGTGTTATTTTATATTTTGTTTTTACACGATAATCTGAGTAACTTTATGGTACCTTGTATGACGCATAGCTAAATGAAAGTCGGATTTATTTAATTCTTAGTTTTCTAAACATAATAGTTGTAAAAGGAAATAAGAGGTAAAATAACAATAAGAAATCTAATAAGTGTGAACTCTTAGTATTTTATTGCCATCTACTTTTCTATACATTTTTGTTGATCTATTATGTATATAATATGAAATATAAGTTTAATCATGATAGAGCAAGAAAGGAACTTTCCAAACTTGACTTTGATCTATCTGATTAATACACCACTTTGTAACACTAAAGTTAGAATATCTAGTGTCTAATATTCACTCATAATTTTGTTTTAAAAACAAATGAGACCATATATAACAGAATAAACCATTTATTTTTCTAATATTATAAAATATATAAAATACAAAACATGATTTAAAAAAATAATGTGTTCACTGTTTCTTACTCATATCTCTATTGCAATCGATAAACTAGCAGGTATGCAACTTTATATTACCTACACATTATCAACAATATAGCAGGAATCATCTTCAAACATATATAAGTAAATTAGTTTGATGGGCTTATTTTCTATATGCCCTATGTGTTTGGATGTAAAATGTACAAAATTTGAATAAAATAATCAAAAAATAAATTGGTTCACATTTGTTCTGTACATGCTTTCAGAAATTTTGTTTTGTGTAACAGTACTCTACATTGTATATAGCCATGTTAGCAACTTGGTCATCTACATATGTTTTTTCTTTTATAAAATAATCAAATACAACTTTTCTTCCTAATCGGGTGGCATGTTAATCAACCGTATTTAATATAAATTATATATACTAAAGCGGTGTCCGCGTAATGCAGCGGGACGGCATTATGCATCAGACACGTGTTTCTAATTTTTGTTATTCTGATAATAATTTTATAAAAGTCTATTATATCTTTTTAAAGGTAAATTTTAAAACACCAGATAAATGGATATTGCATGACGACTCGTACATTTATGCATTAACTTATTGTATCTCACAAAATACAGACCGGTTCAGCGCTAAAATTTACACCAAAACGCTTAAAAAATACACAGGTTACAAATTGTAGTCTAAAAAAGTTTTTAAACATGATAGATTAAAAGATATAATTGAAATCTTAAAAAAATAAGTTTTTTTGGTTTATGGGTAAATAAAGTAAATTTTTATGTACGTTACAGTAAATATAAAGTTATTATTAACTAATTGTTAATGGTAATATGTAAATAATATTAGAAATGCAATTTTACCCTTAAAAAGGTTATATCTTATGCATTAAGTGAAACAATTGTTCTTAATTTTATGATTCTTAAAATATCATTCATATATATTTTATATATAATATAGATATACCAAATAAATAAATAGTTTAAAAATGCCTAAGAATTATATTTGTAAACTCGATAAACCTCACTAATATTTCTGATTTATCCAAGGATGTGAAGTTATCACTAAATCACTAAAGTTTTCATAAAGCATTATTTATTAAACATATAATCAATTTTAAATATTTTTTTTACGGCCAACGAATAATTTTTAAGCCTCGGTCACCCGGGTACACCCAATGGCGAAAGGCCACCCACGCCCGCGAACACAGACAACGCTGGTGACCTGGCTCGCCCACCATTCCAAGGGAAACCCACCACCTAAAGGTCCACTGTGGTAAAACCATTGGTCCACTAGAAGCATATTGCACCTAGTAAAACTTCAACTCATGACCTTCACTTTGGAAAATTATATGATGCATCCTCCTAAACCAGTTGATCTAAAACTCATTGATAATAAGTTAACCGCTCCAACCATCCACCACTTTTTTATAATACCCCTTTATTGATAAAGAAATGAGTCATTAAAGACCAAACGAGTGGATGTTGGCAATATAAATGGGTCCAGGGGACATCTCAATGCAACCTTCATATATAGAAAATCTTATTTTCTAATTTCTTATTAATAATTTTTAGTTATTATATTCTTAATCCAGACATACCACATGCATTATTAATTTTAAATACAGACTATTTTAGTTAGATTCCATTTACCAACCCTATTCTTTTGTATAATTACACTCTACCCCCTGTTCCACATCGACGGCGGATCTTTATCACAACTTTTTTTGTCATTTTGAATATTCGCAAAGTCTACTTTAGAAAAGCCAATGTTTTTATTATTTTGTGAAGTGTACGGATCAATTGGGATAGGTAAGAATTAAAAAGAGCATTAATCACATTTTTTTGGACTTGATACGTTTAACACTTTTTATTATAAATCAACTTCTTCAAAATTCTATACGTGTGTCATGTAGTTCTATATACGTCCTATAAAGCGGTCGGATAGTTTCATATGAAACGTATAACTCGTCTGACAGACTAACAACCCCCCTGAAGTTTTTCTCGTATTTATTGTCGAATTTTGTTATACGCGTTGTATATAGTTATATGGTTGCATAGCGTTATATGGTATGTATAGCCTTCTGACAGCTATCAACCTGAATTTTCTCATTTCCATTGTCGTTCATCTTATACGTTTACAGGAGACGTATAATGTATGTTAATTTATAAGAGTGTGTGTCTTAGTATCTAAGACACAAAGTTCATGAAGTTATACTAAAAGCATAGTTTAAGGAAACAAAAATAATAGAAGTTAAGATTGACAATAAATATGTAATTGGGATTTAAACACTCTTTTATTATTATTTTTTAACAAGACATTACTCTATCTGTTTTACTTTATGTTTTTTTAACGGAAAATGTACGATCATGCTTCGAATGATAGATGTTATCTTAATCGTGTCCACTTATTCATTTATTCAGGACCGCACCCGCAACCCCCTCAGGAGGAAACCTATTGCTAAGAAACCTCCTGGCTTAACTTTGAACATTTTTTGCTCAGAGTGAGACTTGAACCCATAACCTCTCATATATTTACATGTCACGAATACTTCATCTTAACCAGTTGAGCTAAGAATCATTGATGTTTTACTTCACGTAACTTATACTACAACTAATTTTATCATCCTGTCATATGCTAAGCTTGAACCTCTTAACTTCAAAAAAAACTTGACCCCTTTGACTTCAAATAATCTTATCATTAGACCTGACATCACCCCTTCCGCCCACTTGCCATTACTTAGATAATTGAATTGTTTAGATTTATATATATTACTAGCTTTAGTAAACTCGTGTACTACACGGGTTGAATAAATAAAATATTAATAAAATAAAATTTATTAATTATAAAATAATATTTTAAAATATTATATGATTGAAATAACGTATGAGAAATTATTATAACTAATAAAATAGTGATATCAACTTTTTATAATTTTATTTTTAAAATTATTTTAAAAAAAATAAACATGTTGTTCTAAAACAAACTATATAAACATGTCATTTTTAAAAATTTCCTTATTATAACTCTCATATTTAATTAGTTTTGGTCTTAAAAAATAAAAATTTTAAAAATTCCAATTTTAAAATATTTCGTATTTTAAAGCAGTTTTATGCTTTAAAAATTTGTTATTTTATAAAGAAATTGTTTATTTAGAAATAACATAAATAAATAGATCTATTTCTCAATTTATTAAATGTAAAAGAATATTAAATAATATTATTAGTAATTAAAGTAATTATTTAAGAGGAAAGATAGGCGGGAAAAATTTGGTGAGTATGATTATGGTGCTGACACGTGGCATCTCAAGTTACTCTTTTATTAGAATAGTAAGATGTGTCAAATATTATCAGATAGTTTACTGGCTTTAATGAATGGAATAAAAGAGCATGAATCAAAATATATGTCTTGTGTATAAATCTGTTGACAAAAAGTTAAATAATTTTTGTTACTCTATTTATACTGTTATTGACTTATTTTTCGCAAGTAATAATTTTGGTTATATAAGGTCTCGCCTAACAATTTTTCTAAAGGGTGAAGGTGATACGACAGTTTATTAAAACCGCTAATTTAGTTCTCATGTAATACACGATTGAATAAATAAGATATTATATAATTATTAATAAAAATTTATGCATTAATAAATAATTCTTGAATATAAAATGTGTTATAATTACGTATAAATAGCTAAGTAAATAAACAATAATGTATTTTTTAAAACTTTTGTTTTATAAAAAATGTGATTTTAAAATATATTGTTTTAAGAAAAATGATTTTTTTTAAATTTCATTGTATTATGTATTTTATAAAAAATTGCTTTTAAAAAGTGTGTTTTTAATAAAAAAGAATAGGTTTTTAATTCATTAAATTATGCATTTTTTAATTTGAAAATGGTATGAGTAATATTATTAGTATTTAATATTATTATTAATAATATAGAGAAATAAGAAACTAAGTATAATGAGGTTTACTATTGTTTCACGTTTATTTTAGTTTTTTTGATAGATAGATAGGCTAAAAGGCCATTAAATAAATAGATTAAATTTTAATGTAAAATATATACATAAAATAAACATGAATATTTATAGTATAATATTTTAATATAAAATATAATTAAAATTATATATATGTAATAGTTCAAGAAATAAAACAGTTTATACCATTTTTTAACTCTCTTATATAAATAGTTTCATTTTTAAACATTCGTTTTAAGATCTTTTATTAAAAAATATTTTTTTATAATGATCTTGTTTTTTAAAAAACTTTGATTTGTAATTATTTTGGTTGTTTTAATAAGATCTTTGTAAAATATTTCATCTGTTTATAATTTTTTTCAAAAACAAAACGATTTAAAATATTTTATTTAAAAAATATTTAGTGTTTTAGAAAATTTCATACTAGATAAAACTTTTGTTTTTTATTTAGATTTTAAATAAAAGATAAAAAGATAGTTTGATTTTTAAAAAATTTAAATAAGAGAGACAAATATAGCAATTAATAAAATTTATTTTTAATAAGAGAGAGAAATTTATAATAGTATTTAAATTACTATATTATTCTTTTGGTGGGAAAATTTCTGTGTGCATGTCTAGAAAAATGACAAGTGGAAAAAATGATTTAAGAGAATGACAAATGAAAAAAAAACTTATTTTATTATATGTTATAGATATAGATGATTTCTTGTAAACATAATTGATAAATGACATTAACAATTTTTTTTTTATTTTAAAAGAACAATAGATAGAAATCTTACTATTACTTTTTAGCTATACGTATATTAATTTTCTCTTGTAATAAGATAATCAATAATATAGTCAATTCCGACCTTTGGGTTTAAGTTAAAAAAAATTTATGTCCAGGTTTTGTGTTCATTTTGTATCAAATTTTGGTTCTAACACTAATTATCAGTTAATAAATCCGGTAAACTTTCTAACACCAACTTTCGTTAAAATATACGTTAAGTTTGGTTATATTGACTATTCTACTATTTTGGCAAATTATCGGGACCAATTTCCTCAAATTAATAAAAAACACATTCAAAGAGAAGAAAAATAAACCAAACTCCCAGCTACCAAGCCAAATGACCCCAGAAACTTGCATCAAATGCATCCATTACTTCTAACCACTTCATGTCATCTTTCATCGTCACTCAAAACCATGAAATCGTAACGACACTCAAACAAAACTTAGATCCTAATATGCTTGTAAATATTACATTTTTTTTCATTTAGATGCTTAAAACGTAAAAGTATAATATGCCAGTTGATAATAAAATTAGATGACTTTTCACAATCTCATGCTTTAGTATGTAACATTATAATATCCTTGTAAATTTTGTAAATAACCCTAAAATTGTATTTCTATTCATATTTGACCATGATAAAAGATATCCTTTTCATTATTAATTTCAACATGATAATATCTTATGTTATATTTTATATATATACACACACATACATAAACAAAATGCAAATAAGAATAAGAGGAAGTGTTTTATCTACAAGGTTGTGTGTATGCATGCATGATGCGATAAATGAAAAATAATCCATTGAATCATTTTCTTGTTTGTTGCATAGAGCACATTGATTGGAAATCAAGTATTTTTATTGGCTTCATTTTTATATTATAAATTAGCAATAACATCACATGGTGTGCCCACATTCCACCAATCACTTTACACAATTTGACCACCATCACTCTATATTTATATACACATATACATATTTTATTTGACATCTTCTGTGTTCCATCCTTCACACACACATTGCACACATCCATGATCCATTCATACATACATACATACAATTTTACTTAGGATTCTTATTGGTGTATTGAATTAATGTAAACTGCTATAGTTTGATGCATATTTAAGAAAGATATGTAATCATTTATTAAATACATTTCTTGAAAAAGATAAGCATAAAAATCAAATTTTTAAATGATTTTGGGTATATTTGACCAATTTAGAGGGACAGAACACACAAACCATCCTGATAGAGTGGGCCGTCATAGCAAGGGACAGGCTGACAAAGAAAGCACGTGCTACATATAGATTTGTAATTCTGTTTAGAAGTGAATATATCATAAGTAGACTTTTTGTTGGTTAACATCGGATTAATTAGAATTAAGTCTCCCGCGTTGTAGCCGGAGATGTAAAACATTGTCAAATAGCGCAAATGACACATCACCGTCAGTGATCACCTTAAAAACTAGATAAAAGAAAATATAAGCAAATGGAAAATAGACATAAAAACGTTGAACCGCGTATACGAAACGAAAAACATACAAAACAATAAGTCTATCTAGCATCAGTGTGTTGTGACGGTACCATTGAACGGGGAAATTTGAGCTTAAAAACGTTGAACCACAAACGCACGATCCGATGTGTTAACTCGTAAATTTTATACCAAAACGTAAAATGAAATTTTGTAAATATATAAAAAGTATAGGACACAAAAGTTGAAAGTAAAAAATTATTGTAAATAAATTGTAAAATATGTAAAAGTATTTGGTTGAAATAATGTTAAAGAATAAGAAAAGAAAAAAAACAAAAGGTACGTACAACCCATGATGCATAACTAAGTTAGTAATTAGTATATATTAAATTTGTGTTACTCATAATATTTAAATATTAAGAGTTTATTAGTTCGAGTTTAATTATAAGTAAAATATTTAAAGTTTAGTCAAACGGTTTTTTTATTAATTGGTTTCCTTTTGAGTGTATTGGGGTGCGATCCCGACTGAGAAACAAATAGATATGTCTGATTAAAATAACATTTATTCTTCAAACAAATAGTTGTGTCTGATTAAAACAATTGAATTATACCGTTTACTATATTGGAAAAAATAGGTTTTTAATACCAAAATATCATATATGTATTTTACAATATTTGATTTTTTTTAACTTTTTGATCATGAATCACAGCTCTTAACCATCATACATTGTCAGTTTAACTTGTAGTGTTTAGCGATACTCACAATGCTTTTACTATTTCCCATCCTAATTTTCTAAGATTGTTTCATATATAAACATAATTTTTGGTATGATATGGTATTGATTAATATATAATCATAATATCAAATATAGGTATTTCTAAATTTGTGACATTTATACCAATCGTTTAAAAGTGTATTATGGATTTATGATATGAGAGTTTAAACTGTAAGCAGAAATATAAAGGAATAACATTCATATTATTAATTAACTTTATGAAAAAAAGCAGAGTATGAAAATTAATGTTTTGAACTAGTAATAGTAATAGAAACCAATAACAATAATAATTACTAATAATAAAAATAAACAATATAAACAAACTAAAAAGAAGAAAGATTGTAAAAGTACGACGAAAAACATTGAAAAGAGAACCTAATAATAATAATAAATAAGAAATTAATAAAAAAGGAAGATTAAAAAAGGAGTCAAAACTCAAAGCTTAAGGTCTATTAATATGCGACGGTTTTTTATTCGAGAAGTAAATATTTATTTAAACGGAAGATATATTACGGATCCTAATATAGAGACACTCACCTAGATAAATCGACACTTCATATATGTCGCGTATGGGTCCATACACGGCGTATAGAGTCGAATATATTGAAAATAAGGAAAATTTAAGTGAGCAGTCAAAGAGCTATACGCCCCTATACGACCCCTTTATATGACATATATATGGCAATACAACCTTCCTATACGACGCATATGAAGTTATACAATACGTAAAGAAATTTTGTGATGTTAATTTAAAATCATAGAGTGTCTATTTAACTGGTCATATATTATATGTGAGTTTACCTAAGTTAAAGATCTAGTAAATCTTTAGTTAAAGTAATAATTTGAAGGCAACACAAGAATCATGTGGGCACCAAATTACATGGTAAAACACATGTAATTAACTCCTATTTATTGTGACCCAAGTGGTCGTCGCTAAAGAAGTATATCGCTTATTAAAAAACTCAACGATGATAAGGCAATTGGCATCAATGCATCATTGTTTGAATAATTGCTAGTTGGTACTTCATTGGATCAATATGGTACCTTCCATACACCCAAATCTTACATTATTTAATCCTCTATTATCTGTCAATCATTACATATTCATCAAATGTATGTAACTTTCTTTGAAACTATAAAAATATAGTATTATTTAACCTAATGTTAGATTATATAAACCACAATAAACTTTATACTTTTAACATTTATAAATTATAAGTACGTCGTTTAATATGTTTCATTCTTAAAGTCTTACTTTTAAGTGTTGTTGGCGTGACCACACGAGCAATCACTTATGTTTTTATAGCTTCAAACCATGTTGATTACATAAATCTTTTGATGCACCCTTATGCGCACTAAAGCAAGGGACGATGCCAATCACATTTCCTAATTTGAGATTGCAAGGTCACACAATGTAAGCCAAGGTCACGTAAAACTCAGTCAAACCGGGTAGCCTAAGCCAATGTAACACACGACAAAGCAACTCAACACCAATATAAATATCTTAAGACACTTCTTCTTAGTTGCAAACCAACTTAAAGGGGTTGTTTGGTATTTTCTGAATGATTAAGTGTTGAACCAATAAGAGGCCTGAAACATTAAGTATCGAACCATTAAAAGGATTAAAACATTAAGTGTCGAACCATTAAGAGGTCTGAACCATTAAGAGCTAGTATATCGCTTATCTATTCAAAGACAAACGTCTAACAATTCAATTAAGAGGTCTTAACCATTCAACATTAGACTTTTTAACCATTCCGCATTAGTACAATATTTAACTATTCGGATATCTTAATCATTCAGACATTTGCTTGTAAAACAAACAGTTTAAACCATTAAGTGATAAACTATTCAGACATTTAAACTATTAAAAGACTGATTAAAATACTACCAAACAACCCTTTAACCCCTCAATCATTATTATCAGTCTGTATATCTTATACACCATTTACTTTAACATTACCCATCATTTCCTTACAACAACGTAATGGTAGTCTCTAACGCTTACCATTCTATTAATACTATCAATCCAACAAATTATTATTATTATTATTATTATTGTTGTTGTTGTTGTTGTTGTTGTTGTTGTTGTTGTTGTTGTTGTTGTTGTTGTTGTTGTTGTTGTTGTTGTTGTTGTTGTTGTTGTTGTTGTTGTTGTTGTTGTTGTTGTTGTTGTTGTTGTTGTTGTTGTTGTTG